>JAAAKE020008896.1:0-15362 GCA_010014785.2 Anisolabis maritima
TGTTGTAGGAATTCTTTGTATTTCTCGTTTGAGAGGTTACCTGCGAATATTATTGGTGGCGGTTGAGGTTGTTTCTTATTAGGAGTTTCCTGTTGTGAGATGTCTTCTTCCATCGAGATTGTGCTCAATATTTCGAATTGGTTTTTTGTCGGAATCGTTGGCTCTGAAGTGAAGCTAGACCTCTAGCTCTGCACCAAGGGACAGGGCTACTTATTCATTTTATTTTGATATATATAATATATATTAAAAGTTTAAAAATATAAATATTTCTTTAATTAAATTCTTTAAAAAATTACTCAAAAACAAACATTATTTACAATAAGTGAAAAAAAATTTTACTTTTAACCGTTAGGGATTTCTAAATAAGATGAAAAGATACTGTTGCGAATAGCACCGCCATATTTTTCTCATGTTGTTAGAGTTAGTAGCATGGTTTTAGTAGTGGTGGACGTTGATGTGGTAAAAACCAGTATATTATAAAAAAAATGAGTCGAATTAAATTTTTATTTTGCATTGGTTTAACAATGTAAAAGACTTCAAAAAAAACTAAATGTCATGATCGAATGGCAAGAGATGAATGAAACAAGACGGGTCTCCATCTCGATTGAGATAGAATAGACAGACAGGCAGTATGAGAAGCTTCTGGGGTGACTCTACTCACCCACAACTTGAGTCTCTATGTACCTGCATAAACAGTTTTGATCCTATCTACCCCTTCACTATGTTTTTCACAATCAAGCAAAACACGAACGGTTGTCCTTGCACTCGCTTTACTATACACGTCCATAAATATACAGGCAGCTGTTCGATCCTAACCTTTTTCTCACGAATCAACTGCTTTTCTGCATGTGCAAAAATACTTAGGTATTTGTCACTTCGCACAGAGAGATATGGACAAAAATGAAGTCTATTCGAACTGGCATTTTTCTAAAGCTTAATAACCAAGGCATCGTTTAATACCCATTAAAAACTGGTGTAATGGTAATGGGAACTCAGTCTTTGTGAAATAATTAAATATTTCCCATTTCATTTCATTCATTATTAGAAATAAAACTTATTATAAATTGTAAAAGCATACCCAAGCCAATTTCCCACTTGTGTAAAAGAAATATTGACAAATTCTAAATTCTTATTCAAGTTTTTGAATTATGTGTGTTTCACACCAGATATTTTTAATAAACTGGATAAAATTAGTAGACCCCAGCCCCTTGACTACACTCAGAGATTAAAGATATCACTATTTTATAATATAATGAATGATTTTCACTGGTTTTCCTAATATGAAATTAGTGAACTATGAAAAGTGTTGTTAATAAACATTATATTCAGAATCAAAGGGTGAAATATTTATTGTGTCAGAAATTTCTAAATTATTTACCTTTTTTTTTTTTGCAATTAATTCATATTCCTTATTCACTATTCAATTGATTTTTTTTGTAATTTAAAATTGTGGTGGTGAGAGTGATATCTAGTGATATCTAGTTACGTCATTGATCATAAATCAAACAGAAAGCATCCACTCTAAATTGAAAAGGAGCATGCATTTATTTGACAATTATTCAAAACAAATATTGTCAAAAAACAAAATTTTATTTTTTACTTTCTCGTAAACATAGTATAGGAAAAATTTTGTAATCGCCAAAAAATTCGATTCCAAGATTTTGATTGTTCTTGGTATTTTGGACCTCCCTGAGTCTGAAAATACCATTTTTTGAATTGTCTGCCTGCCTATGAGTCTGTTGGTAAACACGATATAGGTTTTAATGTAAATATACAGAATTTTACATTTGTGCATTACAGCAAAAACATTGACCTCCATCAACTTTTGGACTATTTCCAGCAAGCTAAAATGTTTTTCTATAAATCGTGATAACTTAAAAATTACACTGAGACGAGTCAAATAAAGATGGATATATTTTAGATGTTATTATATATAATAAAACTACTTTCCCTATATATGTGTATACGAGAAAGTCTAGAGGAGGCCACTCCCGATTTTTTAATAAAAGTGACGTCATAATTTAAGACATAAACTTGTCTAATCCTTTCTTATTAAATAAAATAATTTTTTTTTTACTTTAAGCTCTAAACTGTATAAAATTCGCTTGCAATTAAAATAATAAATAACAAGATTAATTAAAAAAAAAAACAGTATTAAGTCTATTTTTTTCTAATTTCAACCCCCATTGAATATCTGTTGGGATTAAACGAATCATTAAAATCCCCCCCCCCCCCCCTCCTAATAACCCAACCAGAAAACCTTGGTAGGTTGTGATTTAAAAAAAAATTAAAATCATATTTTTCAATATACATGTATATATATAATATATATTGAACCAGTTACCGTGTATTATGCTTAAAAGAGAGATGGATGGTATCTCTGGTGGAAAGAACTGACCTGAACAAGGACCGGTTGCTCACTAGTACACTATAGTCAAGTGTTGAGCACCAAATTTGGGGGTGTGCGGCTCGGCTCAGCTCCCAAAAATAGGTATAGCCTCGAAAATTGCCAAAATATTTCTTTTGGAGTCGACTTTTGTAGAGATGTGTATTCTTCTAATCTTAAAGGTCTCTATAATCATGGAAAATAATAAAAAAATCAAATAAATTAAATGACTAGTAACGATACAACAAAAAATTAAAACACCACAGCCATAGCCATAATAACAATAAATAACGTTTTGGGATAACAAGTTATAGAAAAAAAATGTCCTAACCAAAAAATAAATAAGAATAAATAAATAATTAATAAATTAAACAAATAATTAAATAAATATTAAAAACTATAAATAAATAAATAAATTAATTAATTAATTAAAAAACAATTGTTCACTAATGGTTATATTGTACATGAGTAAAAAAAAGTTTCGTCGAGAACAAGTTTCTATAAAAATTAAAGCATTAGTAAAATTAAATATTTTTTACTTTCTTTTATTTTTATGTGAAATACATAGTGAGATAGTATTGCTCTCGCAAAAAAAAAGATGTCGAGATTTCAACAAAAATACAAGTTTTGAGGTTTTGAAAAAAAAAATAAGAGAAGGTAAGGAAAGATGAGTGATATGCTGTCACATCAGATTTTTTGCGTTGGTGCCATTTTAATATCAATTTAATCGATATCGTAGTTTAAGAAACAGCGGTTACTCCCGCCGTTTACCTGGACTACATCAGTAAAGTGGACCACAAACAATTCTGGGGCGGATAACAGTTAATATAATTCAAAGGTCACCTAATACGGTAAATAATTGAAATCTTTGAAATGTATTAACCTTTATCCTCTCTGGGGCCCAATTTACTGATGTACGTTTTAGGTTTTTTGTCAATTTCTCTTAAACCATACTACGATTTTTATCGCTGAGTGGGCTCTGTCATCTTTTGGAAAACAAAGTGCGAGTCATAAGAAATTATCATTTATTAAAGAAAATATATTCAAGTTGTCTGTACATTGAATGGCTACTTATGTGATCCGACGCAAAAAATATGATGTGACAACACATCACTCAGCTTTCCTTAGAGAGGCCTGGAGTTGAGTAAAACCCAACCCAGGCCTCCCGTTTATTCAACTCATTTTAAAATACATATCATATGTATAGTTTCTCCTCTACCAAGCGAATAAGAACGGTTGGCAGAGGAGTTTACAATAGTAAGACAAGACCAGTTGTTAAAAAAAAATATCAACGATCGGCCCCCCGCCGCGATTCCTGCCGATTCCTTGACTCGATTGGCACCCCCGACTACGTTTCGGCAGCAGGGCAGTCCGGTCTTTGTCCAGCATCTTTAACCCGGGCAGATGCTGGCTCAACCAACCAACCCCCCGAACGACACGACGGCCTCTCCTCCACCGAATCCTTCTCATCTTCCTCGGCGAGCCCCTTACACTTTGTTGTTGTTGTTGTTGTTGTTCTTAGATGTGCTTAGGTAAGAGAAAGTTGTGAACTGCGTTTAGTCACACCAGATTTTTCCACTTAATTTCTCCGTCTATAATACTTTTATTGGTCTTTATAATTTATCTCTCGCTAATTTATCACAAAAAATTTCAAATTTAAAAATGAATCACCTTTTTTAAAAATACTTGAAACAAAATTATCATATCGCTTCAATATATATATATATATGTAGGGACTTTCGTGAAGAAAAGTTGGTAGCAGATGTGGGGAGTCGCGCGGCTGACAAACAACGACACTACTCTCTCTCTCGCGTAGAGGCCAGGCATGCCGCACGCCATTACGATTGCCGACGAAAAGAAGAAAAAAAGAAAACATCTCCACGACGACGAAGAAAGATTCCCACGACACTGAAGCCATTCCGCACAAAGATTCTCTGATATTGTTTTCAATTATTTTATTATTTGTTAATTCATTCATTCACTCTGCAATAAAAAAAGAAAACAAAAACATTTCATTATCAAGTGTTATTTGTTCCTCTTTTAACAAATTCTACCTAATATTGGGGGCTCAGTCGGGATTTGAAGGAGATTTTGGAGGATAAACGTGAAGAAATCAAGGTCAGATCAAGGTTATTAATTTTATTTAACCTTTCAACCTCCAAGTTTTTAGGAAGCCATTTTATCGAACGTGCTGCCACCTACGGTAAATCAACGAACTATTTTATCAAGATGCCAACTCTAAAAGATAGTAAAGCCATTAAAGAGAGAATACTTTCTGCAAAAAGTAATTTAATTAAACCCTTAAACATTATCATAACTGGTGACGAGTCGCAACGATTAAGTCGAAAAAAGCTTTTGTCTTTTGAAGGCTTCAGTTATGAAGAAAATTCTCAAGAATATCTAAACAAGATTGAAGAGATGAAGACTACGTTATCAGCAGCAGACTGGTGTCTTTTATCTTAAATATTTACTATGTTGAGTCACACAACGTCCTTCGAAGGAAGATTTTATCATTTCTTTGTAATAACGAAGATGAAGAGAATCTCGAAGATAAAGATAGATTTCAACAAACCACAAAACATAGAAATTGTAACACGTTTTCATTAATTTTTAGAGACAGATAAGGATCTATTAGAAAATTTAATGGAAAAGATGCTATCCAATCGATAGGTGGTTGGAAGATTTCGAAGAACTATCCGAAATTGCAGGTTGGAATAATTTACAAAAATTAATTTTTACTAAAAAATCTCTAGATGATCGAGCCACGGTATTAGTGTAAGCCGAAAGAGGGCTGGCGTCGTGGCAAAAATTAAAATATTTATTGAAAAAAGAATTTGCGGAGACAATGAGTTAGTTGCACAGAAGTGCATAAAACCTTGATGACGCGAGCCAAAAAGAAAGAAGAAACGATTCAAGAATACGCCATGGTTATGAGAGAAATTGCGAGTCGAATAAATCTTACACCGAGTGTGACCATACAATACATTATTGATGGTATACCTGATTTATACATCAAATAAAGTTCTTTTATATGGAGCGAAGACATTTGAAGAATTTAAAGAAAAAATAAAACTCTATGAATCTTTTAAAAAAAGATTTAAGGAAACGGAGATAGACAAGAAATTAATTTCAAATAAAGAAAAGCCGAAGTTCAAAGAACCTAATTACTTAAAGAAAACGCATGAAGAGAAGATGGTACAATGTTTTTCCTGTGGTTACAAGCGACATTTATCACATAATTGTCCAGATAAAGAAAAAGATGTAAAATGCTTTAATTGTAAGCAGTTCGGACACAAATCAATCAATTGTCCGGACAAAACAAAAAATGGTGACGCAAAAGAAATCAAGATCGTCAAACAAGAAACGAATCCAGCTTTGAAAAATATTTATTTTAAAAACCATGTGATGTCAGCGTTATTTGACATAGGAAGTGACGTGAATTTAATAAGGCATGAAAATTTCTGTGAGTTAGGTGAGATAATTCTTGAAAATAAAATCATCACGCTATCTAGCATTGGAGATAATAAAGTAACTTCACTGGGAAATTTTCAAGTAGACGTCGAAGTTGATAATGTTACTGTGAGTACATTAATTCATGTTCCCAATCAGTGTTTGAAGATACCGGTTCTGCTGGGTCAAGAATTCCTTAAAGAAGTAATATAATAATTCAAATGGATTCGAATGGAATGAGAATAACGCTTATTAATAAAGAAAATGATGTTCAAGTTTTAAGAATATAATATGAAGAACCTAAACTTGATTTAAGTGACATAAATAACAATAAGTTGATATATAAAGTTGAACAATTATATAAAAATTATAATCCTAATAATAAAACAAAAGAAACTTCTTTAAAAATGAAGATTATTTTAAAAGACGATATATCGGTATACCAAAGGCCAAGAAGGTTGGCACATTAAGAAAAAATCGAAGTTGATAGGCAAGTGTAATTGTGAAGGTGTAATTCGACCAAGTTGATCGGACTTTGCCAGTCAGCCCACTCGTGCTAGTCAAGAAAAATATCGGCCAAATTCGTATATGTCAAGACTACAGGAAATTGAATGAGAAAATTTTAAAGATACCCATTATCATTAATTGAGGATCAATTGGATAGACTCCATGACTCACGAATATTCAGCACTTTAGACCTTAAAAATGGATTCTATCATGTACCTATTGAAGAAAGTAGTCGCAAACACACTTCATTCGTCATGTCATCGAGTCAATATGAGTTCACGCGGGCCCCTTTTGGGTTATGCAACTCTCCTTCAATGTTTCAACGATTTATCAATGATATTTTCAAGGCCTACATTAAAGATGGAATCCTCCTTACATATATGGACGATCTCGTGGTGCTGGCAGGAAATCATGAAGAAGGGATTGCAAGGCTCGAATTAGTTCTAAAAGCTGCTGAAGAGTATGGACTCCACATCATTGGAAGAAATGTCAATTTTTGAAAAGTAATATCGAATATCTAGGTCATTGAAAATGGATTAATCAAGCCATCACTCACGAAAACGGAAGCTATATTAAAATTTCCCGTCCCGACTAATGTGAAAAGGATTTAAAGCTTTCTCGGACTCACAGGATATTTCAAAAAATTCATAAAAGACTATTCATTGATTGCGAAGTCACTTAGTGACTTGTTACGAAAAAATGTTCCTTTTGTGTTTGGAGGAAAAGGGAGAGCAGCCTTTGAAAATTTTAAGGGGATAATGGCTTCAAGGCCTCTACTCGGCATGTATGACGTAAATGCCGAAACAGAGTTACACACCAGGATGCTTCTATTAACGGCTGTGGTGCAATTTTATTGCAAAGAGATATTAAAGATGAACCTCATCCAATCTACTATAAGTCATAAAACCTCGGACACCGAACGCAAGTATAGTAGCTAGGGCTAGAGAGGCAATAATTCATGCCTTGAAGAAATTTCGAGTTTATTTGCTGGGGATACCTTTTAAGATAGTCACCGATTGTTCTGCCTTCACTTTAACGATGAAAAAACAAAATTTATCAGCGAGAGTGTCAAGATGGGCTATGCAGTTGAGCGATTTTAATTATACTACACCGACCAGGAGTCAGGATGAAACACGTCGATGCTCTATCGAGAAATACTGTCCTGGTCATTGTGAAGAACGAATTAATATACGCCGTAAAATCAATTGAAGGACCAAAACTTAGAAGTAATACACTGTCTCCTCAGCAGCGGTCATCAATATAAAGAATATTTTATTTAGAATAATTTAATTTACAAGTCATATGAAGGAAAGGATCTATTGGTAGTCCCAAATATAATCAAAATAAATAAAATACAAGCCAATATAATTAAGAAGTTAGACGAAGACAACGGTCACTTTAGTGTGAGGAAAACTTAAGATTTAATTCTCCAAAGTTCTGGATTTCAAATCTGAAACGAAAAATTCAAGATTGCTTGAGAAATTGCATACCATGTATTTTGTCTGAAAGGAAAACTGGAAAGATGGAAGGATTTTTGAATCCAATATGCAAAAACGAGACTCCTTTAAGCACTTACCATGTAGATCACCTTGGTCCACTCTCGACACCTCGAAAGGATACAAATATTTATTTGTAGTTGTAGACGCATTCAGCAAATTTGTTTGGTTGTATCCCACCAAGAGCTTGAAGAGTCAGGAGGTAATTAGCAAGCTGGAAGCCCAAAAGAATATTTTCGGTAATCCTAAAAGAATCATATCAGACAGAGATACTGCTTTTACATCTAATTTGTTTCAAGAATACAGTAAGAAAGAAAATATTGATTTAATACACATTACTACTGGAGTCGCTCGTGCTAATGGTCAAGTAGAAAGAACAAATTGCACAATTATACCAGTGTTCGCTAAGCTATCGATAAACGATGAGAGTAAATGATATAAACATGTTGAAAATATACATAGAACATACCAAAGAAGTATCAACACGACACCATCCGAGTTATTATTTGGGGTTGAACCTGGAACAGCCAGACGAGCAAGTCAAGGAAATAATCCAAGAATAAAATTGTAAAACGTTTAATGAAGAAAGAGAAAGTTTAATAAAGAATGCTAAAGAAAGTATCTTAAAGATACAAGAAGAAATCAAACGAACATTTAATAGAAGAAGAAAGCCTTCTATAAAATACGAAAGAGCAGATTTGGTCGTCATAAAAAGAACACAATTTACTAATCTTGCAAAAGTGGAAATTAAATTTTTAGGTCCATACAAGGTTATAGCTGTCAAGACTAACGATCGCTACGAAGTGGAACGGGTCGGAAGAGGCGAGGTGCACCGTGGTGGTGCACGGCGGCCGACTTCAGAAAACAGTGAATTCCAGGTTTCAGCGAATCGGATGTTGAAGACGTTGAACCCCCTGACCACGACGCCGACCCCAAGGACGAGGTCATTTCAGGAATGGCCGAGTTGTAGGGACTTTCGCGAAGAAAAATTGGTAGCAGGTGTGGGGAGTTACGCGGTTGGCATGCCTGACAAACAACGACCCTACTCTCTCTCTCACGTTCGATCCCAGGCAAGCCGCAGGCCATTACGTTTGCCGATGAAAAGAAGAAAAAAAGAAAACTTCTCCACGACGACGAAGAAAGATTCCCACGACACCGAAGCCATTCTTTACGCCACGAATATTCTCTGATATTTTATTATTTGTTATTTCATTAATTCACTCTGCAATAAAAAAAAAAAATATTTCATTATCAAGTGTTATTTGTTCCTCCTTTAAGAAATCCCACATATATATAAACTTTCTAGACTTAGAAAAAATTATTTTAGAACTTTTAGGTTTATTTTATGTTTCCATTCTTATATCTCTATAATTATCTATATGTAAACAAAATTTTGTTTTAAATTCAAGAAATAAATTATGATTATTCCTAAGACATGTAAAGTCTCGCAAATATGGCGACGTACAAACAACCTTAATAATTAAAAATTCCGTCTATTTTAACCCATTTAGTCAAAGATCTCAAGCATTTCTGTCCCCTTCCTCCCTAAAGAGAAAAATTATATTTATATGTATATCCCTCATCAGCCCTTCACCAAATGATTTCCTAAAAGACTTTTTGGGTCCCCATGGACCCGCCAAAAAATAGTAAAAAATGTATGGAAATAATTTCTCATTATTAATAATTAAATTATTTATTTATTTATTTATAATTGTATAAATAATATTATATATTTGACAAAATTTATCAGTGCAAAATTATAAAATCAAAAGAAAAATTGTTTTTTTTAAAATGATTTTTACAGAATAAAACTGAATATCTATGTTCAATACAAATTTTCTTTTTGCATAATGAACAAACATCAAACGTTTTACGATCTTTTCCATTACAAAAATCGCAACGACCTTTACTTTTCTTTTTTCCTGATACAGCATTTTAGTGTTCAAATCTTGTAGGTCTTTGAAATGACCAGTTCTTGAGCTGATGCTATTTTTGGGAAAGGAGTCTCGCGGTCAATTTCAGGACGCACCAATTCTTTGTCTAAATCCTGAAGAAACACGCGACGTTTGATAAATTTTTTTCTGTTCTATTCGGGGAAAACCTCTAAGAAGAGAATATAAGCATTTATTCCTGACAAATCGATCATATTACCAAATAAAGCTAAAGGCCAAAGGTTGGTCTTTCTTTTGCATATATTAGCCTAACAAGCTGATCTAGGGTTCATTTTTCAAATAGACCTTGAATGGGTGCTAGCTTGGCTCCTCGGGGGCTGGCTGGCTCTTCTTTTAATATGGTCATCAAAATGGATCATTCGAATTCGAGTTATCAGTTTGGATTTTTTTTTGTCATAGTTGCGCGAAATATTGGTCTTCCTTCCTCTTCACTCCATAAACTTTCTAGATCTTCACCATAAGATTATGATACTTCTAAAATTTATTATAAATATAAATGAATATATATATATTTGAGTGTTTGGGAGTGTATAAATATATTTTTATTTTATAAAATGTTCTATTTTATCTGCAAGGGTAAGTAATTCTTTGAGGATATGCCTTCCTTGTTTATTTGTTTGATGAACAATAATTTTTATCAAATTATTAGAGAAAACGGTTTTAAAAGCAATCCGAATTGAATAGATTTTACTTGCTGCATATGATGCGATACCAACTCGACCAGCCCTTTGTCGTGACAAAAAATTTGTCGGTCTACCAAACATTTTTTTTTATCTTTCGATAAAAATTGATTCAATTGTACTTCATTAGCTATACTTTATATTTCAAGTTGCTTTGTAAAAACAAATATTTTCACAATGTTACTACCTGCTTCCATTATATTTAGAAATAGTTACTACCATATCCTATATAAATGTAAATTGATGTGACAGAAATAAATATTATAAAATTACCTGGATCGATTTCATCCATTTCTTCTTCTATATCAAAATGTTCATTCATCTTTATAGTTAAAGCATCCTTCGCTAGTTACATCATTGCTCTCTTCATCAGTATTTTCTAAAATAGCTTCTATTTGAACTTTAGATAAAGCTCGAAGCTAAACGTAAAAATAGATTGTATATTTATATTTTTTAGAATAATTTCAAAATAAAGAGAAATGAATTTACTTACTTTTGCATTTCCAGAAGAAAACATTGTTTTATTTTATTTATATATAAGTTATATATATTTTAATTTATATATAATATATGTAAATTATCAAATGATATATTTACCACAATACTTTAGTATGAAAATAATATAATAATTGCAAAAAAAAAAAAAAATGTTTTATGAAAAAAAGTAACTATTATCACCGGGTTCCGTGGGAACCAAGGACCTCTAGTGTCAGCGATATTAGTGCGCTCTAGTTTTAACAGATAAAAATAAAAACTATTATTTTTTGAAAATAATTCAAGAAATGATTCATCGTCAGAGAATTTCAAATTTCAAATCCAATGATGCGGTATTAATTGACATGCAAATTCAGTTTCGGGTCTTCAGAGATCCGAACGTCGTATGAAGGATATAGTTGATACGATCTCGTTTAGTTTTATTTTTTCAAAAACTAAATTCTCTTTTTTTTATATATAAGAATTATGTGTTAATTAAATTTTAATTTTATAATATTTAGCAAACTTGGTAGATTGTCATTTAATGTTTTCCAAGGGCCAATAATTAACATTTCTTGTTAAGCTTTTGAACCTTGTTTTTTTTTTTTTTTTTTTTTTTTTTTTTTATCTAAAAAATCATTTTATTAAGTTGTTGGATTAAATGTCATTGTCCTCCATCTATTTTAAGAATTAATTGAATGCTTTGCTGATGTTAATTTATCTCGGAAGTGGATTGTCGGTGGCTGCTGTTATGTTGATGTTGATGTTCTTTTCAGTCATTAATCCCCACCCTAGAGCTTTGGAAGAACTTCTCAAACAGTTTACTCGATTTTGTTTATTATCATTTGTCTCTGGCGGGAGCGGCTCAAAGGGTTTTGGTGGCCCTTCGCCGGCTGTCCCGACATTTTGATGACTACCGTTTTTTTCTTTTGTTTTTTATGTTTCCTTTTAATAAACCCTTTAGAAACTTGGAGAGTTCGAATAACTTCTGTCACAACCCCTTTTGTCTGACACCAAATCCATATCGTGAGAGTTATGGGAAAGGACATTTGGGTTTCTTTAATAAAAACTGATAATTAATTTCTGGAAGATTAATATCTAGTTGAAGGGGTATTTAATTTAATTAATAAAATTAATATGAGATTTATAATTTATAATACAAAAGACCAGTTTTTATATGTATGTACGTATGTGTAAAATGTTGACTAGGGCCCAAAAAATTAAAGATTAATAATTTACAAGTAACAAGGACTTGAAAATATGGACTAATCATATAACGTTCCACAAATGCTGTCTGGATTTGTAAATTTAATTAAAAAGCCCAGTGATGTGCTATCACACCACATTTTTTGCGTTAAGTTCTATAGATACCCGTTCAATGTACAGTCAATTTTATTTTATTTTGTTTAATAAATTTCCTTTATTTTTTGAAATTTGACAGAGGCCACCCAGGTGGGCAATCGAAGTGCGCGTAGCCAATCATGTGCAAGCTTGTAAAGGAACTTGTAAATTAAGGGTTCCACACTATTTTGAAGCGGAAAATGATTAATATCTCTTAAAGATTATCTAATTTATTATATGTACAACCAAAATCATTAGAATGGTTTACGAGAAATTCACAAAAAACGTACTAGAGTAAAGTGAGCCCCCAAACAATTTTGTGGTTAATAATGGTTAATACATTTCAAAGATCATCTAATCTAATTCATATATGAATTTTAATTAAAATCTTTAAAGGAAACTTTAGAAAATTGAAAAAAACTAAAAAAGTACATCAGAAAGTATTAGTTGCAAATGGCTGATTTTATTCAAATAAGCTTCTAAGTGTAAGTTACATGGGTACCTAGCTTAAATATAAAATTTTAGCGTTATTCGGTTTTTATAAAATCTTGTTCACACACAGACACACACGGACAGACTATTTTGCAAGATATCCTCAAATCTTGCATTTCCGTTGAATTCTCGACATTGATTTTTTTTGCAATCGCAATACTTTCTCACTATATATTTCATATATAGGTAAGAGGATGTAATAATTTACAAATTCTTACAAGATTGTTTTTTAGAATCAAAACATAACATGGCTTAAGATTAGGAAGGTTATGGAGATTAGAGAGGTTATAATGGTAAGGCTGTCGGTGGCTGCTGTTATGTTGATGTCAAGGTTAGTGGCTTTTTTATCCATTCTGAAAGATAAAATTTATATAAATTATAATGGCTACCAATTAATTTAAATAAATGGATGGATTCTGATTTGTATTTAATCAAATGTGGATAATGAAATAATGAAAATCTCAAATAAATATATAAGCCTATATGGGAAATAATAAAAAAAAAAAAAAATAGATAACAAGTATCAGAGATATGTGAAAAGGGAGGAAATCAGCCAGTAGGGTAGTCTCTATCGAAATAAAACTCCCAAAATATGAAACGTATCGGATAAAGCCATCATCAGTCATAAGAGCTGAAATGAGCAATGAAAATAGCAATGAAATGCAAATCTCTTTTGCCATTCAGGAGAAGCAGGTTTTGAAAGTGAAGGCGCAAAAAATTTCCTGGCAGCAGGGGGAGAAGCCCACTTGACATTTTTCTTCTGGATTGTCTCTGAAAGAAGGCCCTGCTGAGAAGAAGCCTCCTTATACAGAAATCTGAAAAAAGAATCAATTTGTGGTAGCTCTTGGTCATCATTCTCAAGAAATAAAAGCCATTGGCTTGCAGATGTTTTATCAATTTTTCTCAACAAAAGACGTGAATATAAACATTATGAGGCATAAGTTGTAACAAACTACATCTTTGTTCACTAACAAATTCAATATAATAGTTTAAATTGATCGAACTCAAATCTTCTGTTTTGTGTTTTAAACGAGTCACGTCAAACGGATTGCACTCACCTCGCGAGTATTAGAGTTCCAGCTCTTGTCGCAAAAATGGTTTGACAATTCGATTATAAACAAAAACAAACGCGCACAAGTTAGGTTAGAAGCCGATCGCGGGTTAATCACAACCGCTAGTGCTCAAAAGGGATACGCAGCTAGCTAGAGCAGCGATGACGTCATGCACAAACCCAACGCGAACTCGAATTCAAAGTTCAAACCAGGCCAAAGGTCAATAACGGAAATTTGGAAACGAAAAATTAAAAAATAGGATCCAAAACTCGATTATAGGTCCGAAAAAATCCGGCTAGGTTATGAAAAAAAAAAGCTCCGTATAGGAATGCGAAATGATAGTTCGAAGTGATTAGTGGACTGAAAAAAAGTTAATGTCACTCTTAACGGATCGGGGCGCAGATGGCTTGGCTTGATAGATGAAATACAAAAAGAAATGGAACTCGCGTGTGAAAATAAAAATAACTTAATGCACTCGTTAAATATAGCGATTTGCGTAAAAGTATTTACAAAATATCCCGATCACACATTTACTGTGATGGAAATGAAAGGAAATAAATAAATAAAGGTCGAAATAAAAGAATATTAATTAAGAAATGATAAGGCGAGGAAAAAATGAATCAAACCTGAATATGAAAATGATTAGTGGAAAGAAAATGGCCGAAATCGAATCAAGGAGAACGGTTGGGTCAGATAGAAGTTTCAATCAAGGAAAACACACAGGTCGTTGAAAGATATCAGGCAATGAAAATAAGGTCCAAACGCAAATCCGAAAGAATATACAAGGTTACAAAACTGGAAGGTCGGAAAATAGACAGGTAAAGGATAAGGCGAAAGGAAATCCAGCAAAGTGGTGAAAACGTATTGTAATTAAGACTCTTTCGACTCATGATGGCCGGCAGGCACGCAGTGGTGGCGACTAGATCGCCATTAATCTCGCATCTTTAAGTCGCTTGGGGATGCATGGGGGGAGAAATCCCAAGCAAGACGTTGTCTTTTGGGCGAAACTTCAAAAGGTTGACACCTCGCGTGTCAACAATATGTTATATATATTTTTTTGTATATACAAAAACTCTATCTGCGATTTTAATGTCTTATACATTGAATCTGCATATACTGTTATTTTAAATTTATTTAGTAAAGTTGTTGTGTTTTTTAATTTTATTGCTCATTTGATGATGGCTTTATCTAATTAAAGTCGAAACGTTTCATATTTTGGGAGTTTTATTTCGATAGAGGCTACACTACTGGCTGATTTCCTCCCTTTTCAGATATCTCTGATCTGTGTACCACCCATCCCATCGTGATGTGCTGTTACTCCAGATTTTTTGCTTCGAGACTTTCTCTAATTCATCTCTTAAAACAAGAGCGGTTGCTCCCACCGTTTAACCGAACAACGACAAAAGGCTACATTAGTAAAGTGGCCCCAGACAATTTTCAGACTAATAAGGGTTAATACATTTCAAAGATCATCTAATAAGTAATTGATATATGAATTTTAATAAAATTCATTAGAGAGAATTTTGAAAAAA
>JAAAKE020008896.1:15462-28795 GCA_010014785.2 Anisolabis maritima
AAAAAACCTAAAAAAATTACATAAAACCCATTGGCCAATTTTATTGAAAAGTTCGAGGTGCAAGGGCCGAGGGTACCTAGCTTAAATATAAAATTTCAATCTCGTACGTTTTTTCGTTTTAGAAAAATTTTGTTCACATACAGACAAACAGACAACCATTTTGCGAGACTCGTTTTTTTTAGACTTGGGGAGCTCAAAATGTGTATTACCGGTGAAATCTCAACATCAATTTTTTTGCTATTGCAATACTTTTTTCATTATATATTTCATATATAGGGAAGAAACTTTCAAGATGATTATAATGGATCCTTTTACCATTTTCTTATCATAAAGATTATTATTTTGGGGGGATAAGTATTAATACATTTCAAAGATCATCTATTAATAATAAGTAATTGATATATGAATTTTAATCAAAATTATTGCAACGAATTTTGAGAACATCGAAAAAAGTACATTAATAAAGTACTACTCTATGGCCGATTTTATTCAATTATTACCTTTTTCATTTTATTTTAAAGTGAATGTTTCAATATATAGTAGAATTATTTACTTTTCATATGAGAGGCCCACGAAGAAAGGCAGACGTCATCTCTCCGCCCCCCCCCCCCACAAAAAACAGAAAATTAAAAAATACAATGTGAGCCCGGATACAACTTTAAAAAAAATAAAATAAAATACATTTCATAAAGGAAAAATTGCCCTTAGGCGGACTCGTTTCATTTCCTAAAAAAAAAAAAAAAATTAATCGGTCCCTATTTTAGATCATTATCACTTTTACTGTTATCACTTCTACTGTTATCACTTGATCATATATTTAATGTGTTAAAATGAATATTAAGAAAAAATAACACTATAATAACTCTTTCTATTAAACATCGTTCACTTGTAGAAATTTGCTATGAAATTATTAGTCGAAGACTAATAGGCTCTGCTATTTTTGTGGAACATAAGGCTTGTAATTTTAAGTATAGTCTTGTAATTTTAAGAAAATGATAATTACAAGCTTAAAGTAAATATTTTGTGGAGCTCTATAATTTATTATTTTTGATATTTACTAACAAATTCACTAATAATTATTAATCTTTTGGTTTTAAGGAATTGTATCTAAAAGGTCGCAGAAAAGTAAATTTTGATACTTTTCCATTTATTTAATTTAACCATTTTTAACCATTAATTAATTAATTACAATTATAATAAAAAACTTTTAAATTAAAATAAAAGAGGTCAAAACTTCAGAGATTACTGAACAAGCATGTAGGATAAATTAATTATTAGTTTAAACCTGTCAAGCGCATCCTCCCCATTAATTTATCTATTAAATTGTTTTGGCTATATGCTTTCCTATTATTTTCTTCTTGATTAAAATCATTGATATTTATTGTATTATGATTGTAGAGTGAGTGCTTTTACAGATTCTGTTACTACTTAATCCAAGTTTGTTTTGGATTAAGAGGGAATCGCCATTCTAAAAAGTTTGAAAGCTGCTCAATTACAATACTGAGGCTCACACCTTGTAAGTTTCACGAGTTGTCCGTGCTAAAAGTAGCATCTTTATTCTCTTAACTACCCCCTCCTCCACATCAGGATTATAACAGGCAACAGACCCTTTTCAAAAGCAACTATAATATACAATAAGTATAAAAGAAAGAGAAAGAGAAATTATAAATTTAATAATTACTTGAGATTATAACAAGCTTTTAGAGAAAATAAATACCACAATAATAAATTTTTATTTAATCTTTAAGTCACACTTCAAGAGTTAGTTAAAACAAAATTTTATCTTAATTAATCTTTTTGTGGGTGGGCAATATATTGAGAAGGAAACTAGAAAGGTGTTGGGTATAAGTGTAAAAGAGGGTGAGCGTTAAAGTACGACGAAGATGACTATGTCTACTTGAGATTTCGGGTGTGGGTGTTGGCGTGGGAATCTTCGTCGGTGGCAAATCAAGTTAGACCCCAAATACTGTTACTGTTACTGCTACTGCGTCATTTTGGAGGGTTATTGGGGGGTGTTTTTAGGGGTTGCAGGCGACATCAGGGCTAGGGGTGACAGCTGCCAGGGGCTCCACGCCATCGACCCATCTGCACATGCAGTTTGCACTTTTGCATTAATGCATCTAAAACACACCGAGTCAACTATTAATATTGTTTTATTTGTTTTTGTTTTTTTATTTAAGTTTTTTTTAAAAATATTCAAATTTAAAATTTACAAAAATAGTACCAATTTTGATTAATTTCGTATTAATTTAAATGGACTTCATATAACAAGAAGAATGTATTGAGATATTTTTTTTAATATTAAGCGTATAAACAGGGTATTATAACTTAAGTATGCTATTTCTTTGTTATTAGGATGTTTTAAAGTTACGAAGTTAATCACTAATTATTCCAAAACTTCCTTCAATAAGCATGGGTCAAGCAGAAGAGAAGAAATTCTTTCCCCTCCATTGACTTTCTTCCTGCATAAAATAGTGTAATTTAATCAAGTATTTAAAATAAATTAGATTTATTTATATTTGATAATCGAGAGGTTATATAAAATATTTCAAATTTTTTTATTATATTGTAATAGCATTTGACGACTCCAATGAATGTTTAAGTTTTTCCAAACATATTTTTTTTCAAGAGAAATTTGAAATTTGAACAATAACCACCAATTTGTTGTTGTGCAAAGCTTTCTCTGAAGAATGTTGCCTTTCCTTCTCCCTGGTTCTTTGGATCTTTATTTAGACAATCCTTTTCAATGAACAATAGAGATTATTAATGAAGGACTCCATCTTTCATTGCCTTCTTATTTCAGGAGGAAACTAGTGAAAAATAACGAAGTTAAATTATAAAATGAGCAATAAATCATATTTTATAAATATAACTTGATTTTTCGCTAGTTTCCTCCTGAAACGATAGAGATCATCATCAAAGTAATAATAATAAATATTATCATTATCATCTTCATTCATTTGCGTCAGGGACTAACACTTTGTAGTTACTTGTGGCAGTAACTTTCATACATGTCTACTGGGGTGGGTTCCCGTTTCCATGTCGGATAAATTTTTCGATGAAGTACATTTGAATCTGGGTTGCTTTCAACTCAGGATTTTAAGCTTAACTGCTTCATTTGTTCATTTTGCAAGTAGAAACAACACTAAATATTAATTTTTTACTTTCTATTACCTATATATGTAATATATAGAGTAGTATGAAAATCCAGATTTCAACTGAAATACACGTTTTGAGGACCCATTAATCTAAAACAATGAGTCTCCCAAAATCCCTGTCTCTGTGTGTTAACAAAATATCTCAAGACTCAAATTTGATATTTAAGCTAGGTACCCATGTCATATGCGTCTCGAATCTTTCCAATAAAATCAGCCAAAGAGTAATAATACTTTACTGATGATCGGCTGTTCTCGGCGGTCGTGATCATAATTATATGGAATGGTGGCCGTAATCATTGGCTGTCAGTGGCTGAGCTTTCCCAGTTAGAGAGCGATAGAGATGACGTGGTTGTCCTGTTCCATTCCGGCCAAACAATAATGATGAGAGAGTTGCTTGTTCGTTATCGTCGATGATCACAGAATGAATGAATGCTGCCAACTTCTGCTCACCCCGAAGAAGAGATAGTTTCAAAAAAAGAAAAGGGGAAAAGGATCGAGACAACAACAATTTTTCTCTTTTCTTTGTTTTAAAAATAAATGATAAATTTATTCTTATTGAAAAAGTAAAATAGAATTTGTTATTAAAATTATATATTTTTTAGAAAATTATCAAGAAAACTGTTTTGTTTAAAAAAATAATTTTTCAAAAAGAATTTATTATTTCCATAAAAAATATAATCCGAAAAATAGGAATTCAGCCTATGAATTTTACCTGAATTTTAAATTAAATTGTTCTCAGTATTTATTGTATTTAATGATTAAATTAAAGTATTTTTTCGGGATTTAATAAAAAAATTAATTTTCTTACCTTTTGATGATATAGATTTGAAGCACATGCCGTGGAGATACTTTTGACTCATATTATTTAGTAAATCGGGTTCCAAGATGGATGAATTCCCTTAAAATATTTTTCTTTGGCTGGATATTTTCAAATCTTCTTTAGAAAAAACCTCCGTTAATCCATTTTACTTGATTTAGGTCACTTTTTGTTACTATCATTCGAGTGGTAATAGAATTTTAAATTTTAATTATTTTATTCCTTTTCAGTATCAAAATAATTATTTCATTTAAAAATCTGATAAATGGAAAATAAAGTACAAAATTTATAACACTTTCACAAATAATTTAATTAGAATGGATCGTGATTTTAAAATAGAAAGTGACTAGGATATTACTTGTTCGAAAGTCACAAGAAGAGAGAAAGAGAGAGAGAGAGAGATCTAGTATATAGTTTTCCAGTTGATGGAAGTAATTAACGGCTTCTCTAAGAAACTGCCGCCTGAAGTTGATTTGATTAATTAAACCAATAATACAAAATATAAGACAATTCACATCCTAAATTATTTTAAATAACTAAGTCTATTATTAGAAACTCTCTTACTTTCAAAATATTTAAAATCACTTTCAATTTCCATTATTTTGCCTTCGAATGCTTATCTTAGTGCCAAAGTAATTAAATAAATTATTCAAATAATTTAATTTGTTGGTTCAATGTCTTATAAAGAATGTCAATTTAATTTCTTCCAATTCAAGCAATTTCGGAAATTTTATATAGGCCAAATAAAGCCCACCTTGTGATTGTTTTTATATATATCGTATTTATTTTATTTTTTTTTTTTTTTTTTGAAAGGAGATAAAAATGTTACATAAGTGTTTTTCAAATATCTAATTCATATGAAATTTTTGGGTTTGATAATTTTTTGTAAAAGAAAAAATTTTTCAAATGGGCCTTATTAGGAATACCTGCTCCAAATAAGTTTAACCAACTTGAGACAGAAATACACATAGAAATACAATAAATTAAATACTTTGATTTATTTATTTTTTCATGTTAACCTGTTTATTTTTTATTTTAAATTTTATTTTTGATATTTATTTTAAATTTCTGGAATATTTTTAGTGAGTCATTCAAAGAGAGATTTCTGACTTCTTTGGCTATAATGGCTCTAGGCAGATTGTTAAAATAACACTTTATATAAGCTAAATCAATTTTAATAGTGCTAGAACATAAAGCAGAGCGAATCTTTTTAGGGTTAATCATTAATCCAAAGTGAGCCAAAGACACATCAACTGCCCTTAGATTCAAGACCTCTTCTAATTTCCGAAAGGAGAACCATATCATCAGCAAATACAAGAGCGTTAATTCTAATTTCTGGTTCAAAACCATAGCCAATCTCTCCTGCATGTTGCTAGAACGCTATCCATTATTAGATTCAATAAAGACGGTGATAATGGATTGCCCTGACTCCTCTTGCCTGGTTAAAGGGAGACGAACTTTCGCCCCCATGCTGGAAGACAGTTTTAGAATTCTGATATAATTTCCTAAGAGCCGTTATTACTAGAGGAATACCAGGACACTCAGCTTGATGGAGAATTGATTCGTGAGACACTGAATCAAAAGCCTTGGAGACGTCCAATATAGCGGCATGACAGGTTTTATTAAATCTTTTGAAATAATTAAGACAAGCGGACAATATAACCACGTTCTCTTCACTCATCTATCGGACAAAAGACTCTGCATCATTTGGAATTTTCATAAGCCTTGTAGCCAGAATTTTATTTAAGTGTCTCATGAAGACTCCCGGCATGGAGATGGCTCTGACTAGTGGTCGAGATTTTGGATCCTTCGCAATAAATACTGTTCTAGACAGGCAGAGTTGGAATGGAAGATCTTCCAGAGACAGAACGGTGTTACAAATCAGAGCTTTAAGTAAGGGTGAAACACTATTCCATAGGGAGGCAGGAAGTCCCTCGGAACCGGATGTAGATCCGGAGTGTTTCTGCTCTGTATACATTCTCGCATCGTGATCGGGAGACTCAGAATACCCTGGTTTTCTCGGAAGATTTGGTGCTGACATGCTCCCCATGTCCCAAAGAGTGGCGCCCAATATTCCTCAAGCTCTTTGAGGGTGAGGTTCTGAGTTTGATTGTTCGAAAGTGCAAGCACCTCGCTTAAGTCTTTGGTTCGGTTAACTCTTCACAGTGTTTGAATTCGGACGTAAATCCTCTTCTGCCTGCTAGATATATAAGTTAGATTTACAGGTTTCCTTTTTTTGTAATTCTGTCTTTCATGGTGAAGTTTAAAACAGGAAAGACAGATTGCAATCATCCTATAAAAAGAGAGACCGCATCAGGATTATTATCTCTCTGCTGAGAGAGCGCCAGTTCGAAGGAGGTCAGTCGACCATCCAAGGGGCTTATCGAGCTCTTCTGCAATAGACTTAAGCCAATGGCAAATGTTGATCATGATCATCGTAATCGGGGTTGCTGACAAGATTCGGGTGATATAGTGGCATAGTCGGTATTTGTGTTGGACATTTCTTGGTCGCGAAGCCTTGACGAAGCTTCTGCAACCATGATGCAATATTCTCTGGTACTTCTAATATATTGGAGTGATAGGACCTTTCAGGGAATAAGTTGTGAAGAAAACCCATTATATCTTTTTCGACTGACCTTAAAGCCTCGGCTTCTGCCGATGAAAACAATATTTTTTCTTCGGTAATCCAACGGCGCCGATTCTCGACTAGTGGAATATTTACGTTCAATAACTCTTTATAGCCTTTTAGCCTTCCCTATATGTTATTTGAATTAGTGAACTTTTAAAAGTGGGAAGACATATCGAAAATACAGGGGGTTCTGGGTGAGATGCTTGATTGCTGCCTGCCGAACGATTATCCAGAGAGGAAATGACCGCAGCCCATGGTTACCTATCGCTGGTCCGGGTGACGTCAATGGATGTACGAATCTTATCCGGGGCCACTTCTTTATTGTTGAGGCCAGTTCTTCTGAGAGGGTGGGCAGGTAACCCAGCCCCTCCGGCTTAAACGGAGAGAATACAATAACGAACTTTTCAGGTTGTTGGAAATATATTTTGACTCAATTAAGCATCTCTCGTTTGTTTGTAAATGGTCGGCAAAGTTGACCAATCAGTTTTTAATTTGTAATAAATTAATTCATATATATATACTGGTATATATATGGAATAGTGTTTTCACGGGTTGATTATTGAGATTAACTTGAAGTTTCGGCTCTCCTTTTCAAGAGTGGTGGGTTAGGAAGTGATGGGTTATTTTCGTCAGTCTTGCTGGTCCCCAAATTTGGTAGATGAATCTGTCAGAATAAAGACAAGGAAAGAAGAATATGCCATCAAATATTTTTTGCTAATATCTTTTTCTGGTTGAACTAAAATTATGATAAAAACTTAAAAATATTTCCTTCCTTGTATATATTGGTCCTTGGAGAAAAGTATTTAGTGCTTGATGGATTGGGAATTGTCAAAGGGAGAAGAAAGGGATAATCCTTCATTTTTGTTAGAGTTTGATCTATAATCATTTTGTTGTGTTATAAATATTCTGCTTAAATTTTTTAATTAGGTTTTACAGAGAGAAAGTATTTTATAATTCTTTGTTATTTTTTTTTCTTAATAGAAGTTTATTTTTCTCATAAATTTACTCTAGATTAACTACTCTCTTCTTTAAATTTAGAAATATGTATATAAATAAATAATATGATAAAAATTTTGTTTGAGTTTTGTATTCATTTCTACAATAATAATAATGTTAGAAACAAGTTGCCAGTAGTCAATTCCTATAGCGATCGATAATTTTCTAGAACACTATTGTCTGTAGATTAACCAATCCCTCTTCTATAATTTAACACGTCTCAACTGTTCTGCTGTCTCGAATCCATTCTGAAACCGCCGCTGTCTCCCTTCCGGGTGCAATTCGAGCTGAGAAAGGGCCAGAGGATGCTAAGGCCTGTGGGCGAAGGGCTTGCCCAGCCCAGGGCCCAGCATGCCTCTAGAATCTCTAATGAATTGCTTGTTTAATTAATTAGAGGTGGGTTGCTGGAGTGCATGTCGGTCCGGGAGAGCACAATTGAAGAGGAAGAGGGTTCGTTAGCAAGGGTCCAGGCTCGGAGGCAAGGGCTTGCAAAAGAACCTCATCCCCCTTCATTTTCTCCTTCTCTTCTGGCAAATTGGCTGGACGAACGGGCGCCACTAAACAATGACTTAGGCTCTTTTTGTTTGGGATTGCGATGCCCCCTACAAATACCACTGACCAGCTTATAAATATAAATGATCAATTTATTGCACCTTAAAGTTTCAAGTTATTTTATTTCCAGCAAATAGTTCTTATGCAACTTAGACTTTAGGATCTGCTTTCTTTTGAAGATTTTAATTTTAAAAGATTATGTTAGGGTTCCATGTTCCTAAAAACAAAACTTTGAAGTTTGTCTAATTTTAAACTAGCTGCAGAACCCGCCTCCGACGGGCAACAGTTAAGCAGGGGGCTTTGCGAAGCACCTGCATCCCATTGTTTTCTCTGTTAAAACATTTATCGCCATCTTTATTTTCGCTTTTGGGTATTAATCAAAGACCAAAGTTACATTCAGGTGTTTAAAAAATTTTATAAATTAGTTGTGCCATTATTATATTGATAGTGCTATTATTTTTTTTAGTAATAATGTTATTTAAATTATTGAAATTAACCAGTCTGGAAATAAATTTAATAATTATTTGAAGTTAATGAAATGGATGGATTTAAATAATATTTTTAAAATCAAATAATCAAAATATCAAGTAATATTAGTTAGCTTGGCCTTCTGTTATTAGTTAGTATTTAAGATATTAAGAAGTTAATAGAATAAGTTCTATCCTTTGGTTCAGAGGTAAAAGTCTCTCTTCACATAACAAAGGGCAATAGTTTGCTTCCCGCCCTGATTGACAAAATTTTTTTATATTATATTGGCTACCAATTTATATAAATGAATAAGGACGGAGTCTAAATGACATCAGATGCCGAAAAAGACTAAAAAAAAAGAAGATACCTACCACGATAAGCGTAATTTTTCGTCCATATTTATTCAATTTATTTTGTAGCTAATATAATTTGTTTAATTTTATCAATAAGTTCAGGAAGCGAACCACAGTCATGAAGCAAAGCTTTACACCTGTTCCAAGAGTCAGAGAAGGGGGAGACGGTTTGTTTCTTAAATACATTTTGACTAAGAAATTTAAAAATTATCAAAGTCGAGACGTCTCTGAAAGTAACAGAAAGCACTCGGGAGAAAAACTAAATAAAATAAAATGACATCCATGCAAAGTTGTGTACAAATAAACAAAAAAAAAAAAAAAAATGATGTGACATCGGAACGCAAAAAAAATATATAGAATAAAAATTATAAAAAAAGTTTTTTACAAAAAAAAGACTGTTTTTTTCAGATTCATATAAAGTACCCTTTAAAATTGGAACATCGAAAAGATGAGGCTTATCTCGCGTCTAGATAATTATTTTAATTATTAATTATAATAAAATATTAATTCAAAAAAACATGAATGTACGTTAAGTGCTCTAAGCTGTGGCTGCATCTTCTATTATTAGTTAGTATTTTATATATTAAGATTAAAATAATTTTTTAATTTTAGGGAAACTCAGGCCTAATCTGTGACCTAAGATAAATCTTATCAACTTTAAAATGGCAACGATACTCTCTCCACTAGTCAATAACATAAAAGATGAAACAAAGTATCTCTTGTTGGGGAATCTATCATTCGCCATCTTGCATTTATTTATTAGATCATATGTTTTACATTCAAAGATTCACATGTTAAGTAGTGATTTGGCAACCAAGCAAATGAAATTCCTTTTATTCTTTATAAGCCATGTTTTTTTGTCAATCATGATCACTAGACAGTCTAATCTATTATCTTCCTCAAACTCATGTTTTCTTTTTTTTTATCTCGATTGCAACAAGGAAATAATATATATATAATAATAAGCTTAGGAAAGGAGAAGAATGATTTTTTCATAAATTTACAATAGCAATAAAAGATATTTCTCAAAGAAAATTCTTTGAAAAAGAAATTTGGTTTTTTTTTTAATTAAAATTATTCCGTGCAGATGAGAAAAAAAATTTAAAAATACAAGCCCATTGAGATGATATTTCGTAAACAAAAAGAGATAGAAAAATGTTTCATATATCATTATAAAGATGACAATATTCTCTACCAAAAAATATATGAAGCGTTATTATCAAATAAATGTAAACTATTTGATAAAGTTTAAAAAATGTACAAAATTTTATGGGTTTTGACTTACAATTTTGTCTTAATTATCAGAAAGAGTACTTTAAAAAATTGGAAGAATTATTCATTACTGAAATCTGAATCTAAGCAATAGTGTGCTCAGAAATATTTCTGGGTGTGTGTGGGGGAGGGGGGGGGGGGGGGGAATAAAGAATAAAAAAGTTTTTCATTAATCTTTAGAATGACGCAATAAAAAGAAAGAAAGAAAATATTCTGTGTATTTCCACAAACAAATTGTCATCTATCCTTGTCTTATTTTTTGGTAACAGTGAAGACGAGGAATTCCCTAATATATAAATATTTACCTTTAAAATTTCAAATGAAAACTTACCGAAAAATTTCAGAAAACCCCTGATAGACACTTGTTAAATGGGTAACTACAAATCCGGGCCAGAGACTAAAAATGGACTGTTGAAGGCATATAAGGCAAAAGATCAAGAATTTTTAATTTAAAGAATTTTTAACAAAACTTCTGTTGGTAGATAAATTTATTGTAATCGCAAAAATATAGAAATTGTGTGTGTATGATAATTTTTTCGATTATGTCAAATAAAAAATAATTATTCGATTGTGCAGATAAATTTTGCACACAAAATCGGCTCGTGCGTTGATATCGAGGGGGTGCTACAACTGTTTTAGGATTTCAAAAAGGGATGTCCATGAAATTATCTTGGTAGGAGGTATGATTAAAACGAAACATTTACAATAATTTGATTAGGTTGAAGTTTTTTAAATATGCCAAATTTAAATAAATTTGCCGAGTTGGGATGATTTTGAAAGTCTGCTCATTTAACGTTGAATGGCCCTATTTTAATAAAAAAAAATCCTCTATTACGTAATAGTCAAATAAAAAAGAAAAAATTATTTGAAAAATAATTCTATTTAGCGAATTGTATAATATCATAGTTATATTTTGATAATCAATTTTGTCTTATAGTGTTATAATGTTTACCTATTAAACATTTGTCTTTTAAAAAAAATAGTACAAAGGATTCATACATTAATGGTATTGTGAGTAATCTAGCCAAATGCATCAAATAATGCATTACAGGCGGTGGTAAAGCGTGACTATTGATCTTCGGCAAGGGATAAGCAACAAAGCACGTGTTTATGCTTTTTTTTTGTACATTAGTAACAGATGGAAATTTGCCGATATTCAATGAATAAATTGGTGATAATATGTAATCTTATATATATGGACTTTTCTTAATTCATTTTCACTTTTTCTAGTCATTTTGCATAGGTACAATTTTTTACCCCTTTCCCATCAACTACCAGTGGCCAAGCTCAGCATTCTGTTTTATTTCCAAGTGTGAAATTATGTAATCTTTTCAGCTCAACTGAGAGATATATATTATATAAGAAAAAATATTCAAATAGCCCCGAATTTGACCTCGGAATTTAACAATTCTTTATGTTTTAAGGTCACCTTTATGAGTGCGCCACATTTTGTTTTGATTATATTTCTAGCTTCCTTAAGGCGAAAACTTTGAAATTTGACAGAAATATTTAGTTAAAATGGACATCTATTCAATTAAATTTTCATGAAGATCTGATTTATAATGTTGAAGATATGGGGAGATTTCTGAATTATACTACAGAGGGTTAAATGAAAACAATTTTATACAAATTTGACATCATCGTCTATGATTTTGATGAAAGATTTAGCGAGAATAAACTACGAGAGAAACTTGAAATTCTCTTAATTTTGAAATAAAAAAACAATTTGATTTTTTTTTAATTTGACTTTATTTTTCTACATAATCTCCTTTCAAGTCAATACATTTAGCCTCCAATTTTTTCAAGCCTTTCAAAAAGTACAATGACTGAAACTCAGCAAAATAGGCCCCGTGAGAGCGATTATCTCTTCATTCGAAGTTAATTCCTTTCCTCCGAGCCATTTTTTCAACAACAAACAAAAAATCACATGGGATCAAATCTGGAGAGTAAGGGGAGACGGAAGCAATTGATACCGCATGTAGCAATTATTGCTATAAGGGATGGCGCGTTATTGTGATTAAACAGCACTTAATATTGTCCTGTGATCGTTTTTCCCTTTCTCAAATAGTCTATGTATATGATACCTTTAGAATGCCAACCAAAAATGGTGGCTATGACTTTCCCAGCAGATGGGACAGATTTTGCCTTTTTCGGGGCCAGATCACCAGATGAAATCCACTTCTTAGACTGTTGTTTCATTTCGAGCGTGTAATGGTGAATCCATGTTTCATCCACGGTCACATATCGACGCAAAAATTCTTTTGGATTGCTCTTATACAAGTCGTTTAGACTTAAACACTCCTAAGAAATGGTCGAACGTAGGCGTTTGTATTCCACAGTGAGTAACTGAGGCACCCAACGACTGGACAGCTTTCTCATGGCATACATTATGGAGGATATGAAAGGCATTTTCTTCTGAGATGCTTACCATTCCTACTATCACGCAACTTCACATGGCGGTCTCTCATTGAGCACTTTATTGATCATTTCTTTATTTGTAGCAGTTTTCGGGCGCTGCGAGATTCATTTTCGGTGCTAGTACGACCAGGTTTAAATTCATTTACTTACTAATGGTCGGTAATTAAGGAGTAGATATGCCAGGTCTCTTTTGCAACTTTGCTTTGATTTGTGTAGCTTTTTTCTCTTTCAAAAAGTAGTGTTATATCACTGCTTAAAATTCATTTTTGTCCATTTTTGACAAAAATTGTTTTTGTTCGTAACTAAATAATGGCTGCAGGTGACAAGCAGCAGGCATACAAACTACTTGGCCTACATGTTGTTTTGAAATATGCGCACCAACTCTGTATTACTTAAGAGATTTCTCAAATCTCCCTCGTAGTAACTTTAGCATCATCATTAAATTACTATTTCACTAAATTTTCATGTTATCTTTGGGGAAAAAAAAATATTTTTACTATGAGTTTAATCGGATAACGCCAGAGTTGAAGGAAACTTTTGTTCCATTTTTCTTGGCACCTAAACGCAGTGGCGTACCTAGAACTTTTGCCACCCCAATTTGCCGCCCTTTCTAAGCCAATCAAATGGTGGTTTAAATAAATTAATAAACATAAATATATAATTGTAATTG
>JAAAKE020008908.1:0-10960 GCA_010014785.2 Anisolabis maritima
TATTAATTATGTCTCTCTGACTTACTCTCTCCAACAATCACTTCTCAAAGAGATGATGGCAACTGTTACCAACATCAGGAATTAAAATTTCTATTAATTATTTATTTTTTAAAGAGTTTATCTAAATTAAAAGATATAATTTTAGTTTTTATAAATAATTTATTTATTATATATCTCTTTTTTATATTATATTAATAAACATATAATAATTTAAATTAATTACTAAATATAAGTTGGTATCGCGTGATTTGGTGGCGCTAATTTAAGTTTTATCTGAACGATTTTAAAAGTTAATTTTTTAGATTGATAAAATTTCATCTCTTCACCTTAAATTAGAGTTAACCTTTGGTTGAAATATGATTTGGTTCACACGATGTTAAGATATAATAGAAAACCGAATTTCAATCAAAAACAAAATATTAAAATCAAATGTTTATGAAACCATTGCCACACACTTGTTAAGTTAATTTGTACCTCCTCTTCCTTGGAAATGAAGTAAAGCTCTTGCTTAATGATCCCCTCATTTAAAGCCAGCACTGATTAAATATCTTAAACAAATATTACATGTGGGTGTATATGAAGAGAATAAAGTGTTAAATAATAGTTAATTAAGATATTTTGTTGACTGCCTTCC
This sequence comes from Anisolabis maritima, assembly GCA_010014785.2. Lineage (NCBI taxonomy): Eukaryota > Metazoa > Arthropoda > Insecta > Dermaptera > Anisolabididae > Anisolabis > Anisolabis maritima. The sequence continues at coordinate 635 of JAAAKE020008908.1, forward strand.
CCAGATCACTTTCAAAAAATCTCCACAGCCATCCTTCTTCTTATTAAATAGTTAATTAACTATATTCTTCAAATACATGTTAGATATATTTTACATTTCCTGAAGATGACTGAAAATTCCTCGAAACGTTGACGTTTAAGACTTTTATCATATAGGCCTACTATTTATTTTCTTATATGAACGTGACTATTCAAATCAACTCGGCCAACTTGAACTGATGTCTTAAAGGACTTTTTGGTAATAGACCAACAAAGATGAAATATTTAACAGTAAATAAAATAAATAAATCGTAACATACAAAATAAATATTTATTAAAACGACCACAATGTAAATAGTATTAAAATACAAAATTTTGAAATGTTTTCATTTGTTACTACCGGAATTCCTCAGGAGGAGGACGTAAATATTTGATCGTCCGGATGGATATCCATTTGTTGAGTTCGATTAGCAGGTCTTTGGTTCGAAGCCCGTTAGGACCGGGTCATCGTAACGGTCTGCGTGTCGTGAATACATGAGCCACGAGGCCGTGACGTCATTGGTGGTCCATAATCAGATTGATAATTAAGCAGCAAGCATTTGGCGAAAACCGCTAGTAATGAATGAATGGACATCGGGCATGAATGGCTTAAAACACCATCCAACCGGTTCTTTCTCTCTCTCTCTTTTCTACTTGCTTACATACCTCATTTACATTTTATTTCTTTTAAGGGTATTTTATTTGCTCATTTAAAAAAATCAATCAGTTCAAGAAACTATTAATAGATAGTGATTTCCGATGTCTTTACTTCCGTATTCTCTTTAAGCATAAATTTCTTGAATAAAAGGTGAAGAGGAGTCAAGGAAGGAACCTCTGTGCAAGAAAATGTAGACGTATAGTTATTTAAGATCTCCTCAATATAATAACATACCTGATAATATATATATACAAAAAAATTTTCTTATAGTAAGTAAACTCAATGCACAAAGTTGTCCAGAATATTTGTATATAAATAACATTGCGAATCTCACCAGATTATATTGTCTGTTTTCAAGTAACAAAATTGCTTTGTTTTGATTACTGATAGAAGTATTTCATTAAAGTTGAAACGTCTCTAAATTTCACTTGTACAGTGACTTGTTTCTTGAAAGATCCTCTTCACCTTTCCTCTGACGACTACAGTTACTCCGCAAAATTCTTTGAATCTAGGAATTTAAAAGTATAAGCGGAGGGAATATGATGCTTTGCGGGCCTCTGAGAAATAATAGACTATAATGAGGCCCTAATCGATGTATGTGGGGCGGTCTCTCAATTGTGTCGTTTTTAGAAGTTGTATCTTCACTGTGAATGTCAAAAAATTTCTATACTATATCCGCCTAAAAGAAGGGTGCAAAACTATGATTCCTCCTCCAGCCATTTTTATTTTCAACCCTTGTACCCACTGTACCAAAACTTAAGTATATATGAATCGAACTAAACCGGAATGAATCAGAATCGACACTAACGCCATAATAGACCCTTTTCTTAGTTAGCATTGCATTCAAATAATAGAAGATACGGTCATTCGGTCGACTCTCTATTCTATATAATATAGACGATATACACCACCTTCACGAACCGAAATATCTGCACAAAATATAAACTCCAGGTGGATAAATAATGGCGCTGGTTTTTTTCTCGATAAAGTTTCTATCAACAATTCTCAACATAAAAACAACAACTTCGAGAGTAAGAAAATTGAAATTAAATAGAAATAATCTCGATATTGATCACAATACTTTCCTACTACTATATATTTCACATATAAAATAGATAAGAGAAAGTAGAGTTTTTGTTTTCTGTTATTTTTTATTAAATATTGTACAGTACCGTTAAAATACTAACTCAGGAGCGAACCCAAAAGAAGGGGGTGGTTCGTAGGGAGAAGACCAAGACTATTTAAAAAATTAGTGTCAATATAATTAAGACCTTCGGTTTTCCAGGCCACTGCTCTGCCCAGTGAACTAGGACCAATTCATCATGACTCCAGAAGATCTGTGTCCGGCTGATTGCTTTGTCCAGTAAGCTACCGAATGAGTTCAATTTTTTAATGCTTGCAGATAATAATTTATGTGTTTCATTTAGTCTTTAGTAGATTCAATTAAATTTAATGAATTGATGCATTCTTGAAACCCGGGAGTCCAGGAAGATTTAAACCTCGCTGGAGGCGGAACAACTTAAATTTCTTAACCAGGATAAGCGCAACAAGTTTTAAATAAATGATAAAAGAATTGCCGATGGCCTTGAACTGAAACTAAACAAGGTCAAAATAAGGCGTCTTATTCTCATTATATATGAATATTACACCCACATCCAAAAATTAATATTTTTTTTAAATTCCTCTATTAGAGTCCATCCACTATAATAAATTTTCACCTCTCCTATAAAATGATTTTCTAACGTAAAAGAGCATTTTCAAATCTTCTCTTTTCTTCCATGACACACTAACGTTCGTCTAGACTTGAGTTCCGTGAAATTTATTAAAATTATTATGATTTACATTTAATATGCATAAAGTGGAACAGCGCGAATTTTTCTTTAATTTCTTAATGATAATGAATAAATTAACGCTTTAATATCAGGAATAATTTTTTATTACAGAGTAGAAAATCCTATCTGTTAAAAGATTATATTTGATTTATATCTGAAATTTGGAATATTTAGAATAAAAAAATTTTTATCCAAAATTTTCTTTTCTCAACGTTATGATTGGTATAAGAAACTCAATAATCAGGAATATAAATTTAAAATAATTGGATAAATTGAAAAAATAAAAAATTTTTTATTATCTCGGGATCTGAGATCTTTTTAGATACCGTCCATATTTATTTAAATTAATTGGCAACTAATAAAATTGTATTGGCTCTGTCCCTTGGTGTTGAGGTAGAGATCTCGCCTTAAAAATCAAAGGTCAGTGATTTGCTTCCCGTCCTGAGCGACAAAAATGTATTGTATTATTTTAATAACTAATTAATATTAATAAATAAGGACGGAGTTGAGGATAAATTTCTGGAAAATTTTCGATTCTGCTAAACTTATTAGATTCAGACAATTTATTAGATATATATAGGATTATGTGAGACAACAGTAGTTCTTAGCTCCGTGAGGATGGTACAAGTGCTCGGTCAAAAATAAAACATGTTTTTGTGATTTTTAATTGTATATAAAGGTAAAGTTCGTGCAATTTTTTTTTGACCTTGATGTTTCGCAAATTTTTCTAATAATCAAAAGAGCTCCGTAAAAGGTTAAGAATCATACCGAGGAGTAAAAATACTCAAAAATAATTAAACCATAGATGTAATAAAAATTAAAAATAAATTCTATTATTTTATTGTATTTATTCCGCCATGAAATTCACCACATCTTAATGATAATTACTTTTTAATAATGAAGGATATAAGTTCAATTTTTTTTTTTTTTTTTTAGAATTTGAATTACAAACTTGTCCATGAAAAATTTACAATGTAAAAAAGTCAAATAATTATTATTCTTTTATTTAAAAAAAAAAAAAAAAAAAATTGATTACGTTGACTTCCGGAATGATTTTTTGCACCTAAACTCCGCCCTTTGATTTCCTTTTTCCTTTTTGTTTTTTTTTTTTTCCATTTTATCAGCCATCTGCATCGTATATAATATGTTCCTGATGGCTGAAATTATTTCAAGCATTCGCACAATCCCTCGCCTCGGTGTGAATTCATGTTTCTATTTAAACACTTGTACTCAATTCCATTTTATCAAATTTCTTGTAAAAGCAAAGATTATGTAAAACATATTGGGTTTGAGATAAAATAAATGAGTCATTCGGTCAAAAGGCAACAAAAGTTTAACCAAGAAGTTTGTTTATGTTTTATTTTATCTTCAAAACAAGTAAATAACAAGAAAAAAAAAGGCGTCAACTCTGTTTATTTTATTTCCCTCTCTTTCCAATGTGATGATTGTCAACTTTGACATTTTTATAGTCATTATCTTTACAGATAATGAATGTAGTAGGTTCACCATTAATTTTTGCTTAAAAGTCTTCATTTTGTTATATAAATAAAACATCAATTCTTTCTTCTAATCTTTAAAAAGAATATAAAAACAAGTTTGTTAAAAGCGCCCCCCACCACGTGGTCGTGGTTTTGTCTTAATAATGGGAGTAAAGTACTTACATTGTACTTTGTAGTTTTAATTATGTCATGGCGTTAGTAATTCTAAATAAATTTAGTAAGGGGTGGGGGTTTGGATGAAAATTTATTTAAATGATTAGGATACAATTTGATATAAATATATATGCCTTGATATCGTAATTACAATAAATATCATTTCAAGTCTATATGGCCGGAAAGATTTTAAAAAAATTCAAAGCTCTCCTCAACTCTAGAAAAAATTTTAAATGACACCCCTGAATTTCAGAAAAAAATACCCAAGGGGTGATTACAAATATTGTTTAGGAAATGTGACAAAGGTCAATATCCGTTGTTTTTAAAATAACTATGTGAAATTATGGTATTAAATAAGTTGGCTAATAGTCAAAGAAAATTGGAACGAAGCGAAAAATTTATTCACTAAAAAAATGTAACTAAATTATAATATAAACAAAAAAGTGGTGTTTTACAATCATAATCACTGGTTTAGATTTAGGATGGAAATTAACTCTGACAAGGACAAATGGTCGGCTGTTAATAAAAGAAACCGATGAAGTTAAGAAGTTTGTTGGGGAGACTTCAATGAACTAACAAGAAATTATTATATATACTTACCATTTGATTTAAATAAATAAGGACAGAGTCTAAATGGCCTCAGATGTCGAAATATTAAAAAAAAAAAAAAACTACTACATGTGTCACTTATTGCTCTTTAGAAAGCTGAAGATCGCATGGCACCGAAACGTCACAAATAGTTTTTTGTAAATACATGCTTTTATTCCTGGACAAAATCCTATTTTCTATATTATATCAATAAATTAAAAAAAAAAAAGGTTGAGAAACAATTGATTAAGAACTGATGTCTTAGGCTAAAGGCACACTGGGGGACGAATTACCTGCCATGTGTTTGTTATGACAGAGTAAATGCCAATAGATTTTTGCATTACGGCCTGAAACATCTCAGTTGGAGCTCAGGAAACATATTTTGGCATTAATAGTTCTTTTGCTCTTTACCCAGCTTTCAGCTGATCGGTCAAGTTAAAAAGGATAAAAATTTATTTATAATAATGTTATAGTTGTCTGAAAAATGTTGTATTAATAATGGGAGAGGGAGTAAAGTACACGAGGTACAATAACGTCAGAAAAATGAATTGTTTTAATTATGTCACGGCGTTAGTAATTCTAAATAAATTTAGTGAAGAAATAATTTCGATTTTATTTTATAAATATCCTCCTAAGAATAGTCTAATAAATACAATAGGAGAGGGGGTAAATTCTTTCCCCCTTACTCTCGATGTCTGCAGTCCCTCAAGGGGCTGCCACATAAATAAGGCAATGGGCGTTTCGTCAGAAATTTATTTTGTTTGTTCATAAATAAAAAATGAGCATCTTTTTAAAATATAAGAGGGGCTCTGTTTGTCCTCAAAACTTCAGAGTGAGGGTGGAGCACGAGAGAACAAACCAATAGGGAGGGAAAACTTTTAATATCAACTGAGCTTAGATTTTTATCGAATCTATCGTCGGAATTTTTCGTTAAATCTATGATGAGATAAAGGATGATTGGATTATAGAAGGAAATGAATTTATATATATTAGTTATTTTTGGTTTATGTTTTTTGCGGCACTCAAGAGACTGACTTGTCCTATTGTTAAGCAACACCATTTGGTAAAAGAATATAATTAAAAAATTTTATTTACACAATAATTGAAAATAAATTGAAAATAGACTCAAAATCCAAATAAGTCTGGCGTGTATTTGAATATGTTTTGACTGAAGGCTACATCAGACTCTTGCCGTTTAAGACGGCTTCTTTTGATGGACAGTTCCATTTAGCCCCGCAGCAAGTAAGCAGCAGCAAGAGAGAGAGAGCAAGCAGAATCGAATTGTTTACCGTAATGGAACACGGAAATGACTGAAAAATAATAAGCAATGCTTAATTATAAGTGTATAACGCAAAAAGTTGATTGCATGTTTCCCCTTCGTGGTCAGGTTTGGCCTTCAATTATTATTTTTATTTTTATTTTTTGTTTTCGGTTGTAATCACAATGACGAAAAGGTGTTTGTGCAGAGAACCGAAACCAAGCAGAATTTTTGTGGTGCTAAAAAAAAAACTAACATTAATAACTTTAAAGTGAGCTTGAAAGGAATTTGAAATTTCTTGCCGTACCATCCCAAAATTTAAATTTTTTTTTTTTCTCTCAAAAATTGAAAATGGGGGATTTTGCTAAATTTCAAAAAATGACTCAACGGTTATTAATTGATTGTTAATGAATGGTTGGTTTAGGCATTGGGAATATAATTTATATTTTTATTTCTAAAAATTTTTAGAAAACCTACAGAGGTTTTGATAGCAAATGCTGCCTCTCTTCCTGTGTATTAATCTGACTTGATTCATTTTTGGCAGTGACATCATAAAAAAAAAATTTAATTTCCGGGAGCAACAATTACACAAAATGCCTTTTATTCATATACATATAAAGTGAGTTTATAAAAAATCATAGACCTCCTCCTTGTGGCCAAGAGGTTTAAGGTATCGATAACCTTAAAATCCAAGGGATTCAGACAGTTTAAGTATTTAAATCATTTGGATACCATTTGATATAAAAAAAAGTATCCCTGATAATGTATCGTATCATATCGTTAATGAATATATTTTATTATTTTATTTAAAGTCTCAGATGGCGATAAGACAGAAAAAAAAAATTCATACTTATGCACTAAATTTCTTTGCAGAATACTCAATTTCATTGTAAAGGACAAAAAGAAATTAAAAGGCGATTGAAGACAACCAAATAAACAACCAAGTTTATAAAATATTGATTTAATAAGTAAATATTGAACTCTACATACTTATAAAATTGCCCTGAAGAAAAAGAAACAATCGGTCAAAACGTTGATAATTTTATATAATAAAAACAAGATATAAATTTTTGGCTGTCACACTTTGAAAAATTCTTAAAATCATCTGGGAAGATTCACAGCTTTGTGAATGTTCTAATATTTCAGCTACACCGTACCAGATGCAATTTTGCATGAAGATAACCGATATGCAAAAAGCCAATTCAAATTCCGATAAATTTCAGCATTTCCTAAAAATTTCCAATTGATCACAGTCTCAAAGATATGTATGATATGAATCAGCAAGAGGCAATTTTTTATCATGTTTTCTAAAAAGAGTTATTTATTTGTATTTTTTGTTTTATTATTCTTCTTCTTTTATACGGATTGTATCTTTTATAAGTATATTTTTGTATATTGTATATTTTTGTAATATTATATTTTGTAAATATAACTTTCGGAAAAATTGAAAAATAAGGAAAAAAAAACTTTCTTAAAATAAATCAGGGGAGAACAATTCATGTCCTAAATTTCAAAATGGATCCCGAGTTTATATATAATTTTTTGTAGGAGAAAACCATAATTTTTTTTTTTTTTTTAGAGAAAAATAGATGAAGAGTATTGTATTTCTTCTTTTCCGATAAAATTTTAGATTCGGGGTTGGTATAAAAAATTCTATAGTCAAGTGCGGGATAAATCAAACCGATTCGTGGCACAGTCTGAGAAGTGGGAGATTTGTTTGTTTGTTTTTAGTCTTTACAGACTCTTGTGTTATATAGACTTTAAACGATATATTTATTTACTACTTATCCAGACATATTTATTGATACCAATTGGTATTCAATTGATCTAAATAAATTTTCAACAGATTCGAACCCCTCATCCTTTGGTTTTGAAGTTTATCAATAGTGACAATATCAAATCATCTCGGCCAAGTGAGAGGGAGGGGGGATGGCCATAAATGGGGAATAGAAAGTAGAAGAAATACCAATCTTAGCTCGGGCAACTCGTGAATGTCTTTAACATCAGTGCTCTCCATAAAATTTTTGAAATTCTTAAACAAGCTCAAGTTATATGGAATTCGTGTCCATGAAAACCGCGTTATAGGAAGGTTAATTCAATTTAATACCGTTCTCATGATAATGCTACATTTCAACCGTAGACGGTCGTTTTAAGCTAGTAATAATATTTATATTTCTTATGTAATATTTTGTATAAATTTTTTAGATAGCAAGTGAATCTCTTTCCCCTCTACTGCACTCCCCCTATTGCATAATCAGAGGCCCTCACCTCTAAACTAAGATTTGTATTATTAATTCGGCCTTGAGAAATTTGTAATTATATCTCGTTTTCTTCTAATTGAGACAGACTATTTCCAGTAAATGAGTTGAACTCATTTTGGTTCTAGAAATAAATGACTTGGAAAGAATTCAAAACAATTATTTAAATGAGACGAATGAATTGAATTTTATTAGTTTTGAAAATATTACGAAATTCTATCAAAAAATCTTCAAGGCTTTATTCTTGTTGATTTTTTTTGTCTGTTTTAGTTTTTAAATAGTTAGTAAAATTCAGTAATGTTTTAAAAGTTTTTCCCTGGTGCAGATAGTTGAAAAATAAAAACAAGTATATTCTTATGTTAGTCGTGTATTTCTTCTATATAGTAAAATTTTACAGATCTAAGGAGAAATTTATTTTCGTAATGTTAATTGTTGGTTCTTTATTTGAAACAAAGAATGGCCCTTTGAATAAATTTACCAAACTGGAAAAACATTTGATTTTTTATATCTTTGAAATGTGTATACATTGCTATCGATGGTAATGCTCGAAGGTTTTTATAAATCTTTTTAATTAGTACATCATATTTCTAACTAAATTGTACACTATGAGGGGCAAGAAGCCCTATGTTCATTACAAATAAATTAATAAATAAATTGACAAGTTAGCCCTGAAGAAGTGAGAGAAAGACATGAAACATTTGCAAAAAGAACAAATTTGTTTTTATTTTTCACCTGCATTCGGCAATCCCGCCCCTTATTCAAAGGTTGTATGGGAGGCTAATTTATAAGAATTTATATTATTAAAATAAAACGAATAATAGTCAAACCTTTTGTGCATAGAATTATATTACAAAGCGGGAAATTCAAAAATAAATGAATGAACTCAAACTTCAAATTTAATTCATTTAAATTTGGTCTTTACTTTTTTTACTTTTACGGCATCTGAAATCATTTAGATTCGTCCTTATTTATTTAAATTAATTTAGAATGTGAACCGAGGCCTCTACCTTTGATCCAAAGGCCAGGTCCTTAAATTCAATTCGAAAAAATAAATATAGAATAGAAAATATACAAATTCTTAGAATTTAAAGTATTATTTAAATTTAGTCCTATTCAACTATTCACAAATTAACATAAACAAGTTTTCCCAAAATTTATTCATAATTGTGGTTTGAATTGTAATTGTGACAGAAAGACTCACCACCAGAGGAATTTTTGCGAAATCGTTTTTTTCGGACTCAATGACAAAACAAATATTGTTAGCGGAATTCGAATTTTTTTCCTTATTCTAAAGCTTTTATTCCTTTCCAGGATGGAGTAGGAGGGCGCAAGAAAGAGATTAAGATTCATTAATAAATTAAAGCATCGAGGAAGTTGGAATTTCTTGGTTTAATATACATTACGAGTAGACCGAGGTCTTAAGTAGTGAGTATGATTTCAAACTAAAAAAGTAAAAAAAATATATAAATCGTCAACGTCTCATTCTTTGTGGGAATTTTATATTCCCCTTATTTTCCATCTCATAAATAAACGTAATAAATATATTTTTTGTAAAAGATTTTATATTCAATAGCATAGTAAAGAAAAGTAAAAAAAAGTAGTAAGACTTCAATTCCATTAATTAATCTTCAAAAATCGATGTTGGAATTTTTTTTTTCGAAAGACGAAAATATGTTTGAAATAATAAATGTAGAAGATCCTAAAGAAATACATATGTAGTTTAGTATTAAAATTTGAATAATTCATATTATTTTCAACATTAACTTACTATCAGTATTAGTAGGTTTAGAGCCTTTAGACTTGATTTTAATAATCTTTTTAATGAAATTCTAACTTGTCCGAAACCTGTTATAATAAAAAAAATAATAAAATTTTCACTGGAGAAGAATTGAGTTCTCGTAATGAAAAAAAAAATATTAATCAATTTTTTGAAAACAATTATTTTGCATAAAAATATGAAGTTTTTAATAATAATAATAATAATGATAATACAATTTTATTTAACTATTAACTTAAATACAATAATTTTGACTTTGTTAGCCTTGAGCAATAAATCTCTAATT
>JAAAKE020008919.1:0-10959 GCA_010014785.2 Anisolabis maritima
AAAGCTTCCGTTTAAGATTTCTCATTTTTTCTCTGAGTGACTCATTTTTTGTATTATAAAGTTGTTAACTTTACCATCCAATAAAGGTATACATAGAAAAAGTTAATGTAATTAAAAAAAAAAAAAAAAAAAATTGAACTAATGTTAGCAAATTCCCTTTAAGTACTTTTTGGAATGATGTGTTTTTTGTACACGATAACTTGAAAAATAATTAGTTGATTGTTTTGAAATTTTGCATACACTTAAAATAGAGCTAAATGGCAAGAAGGGAATTATTTTTAGTAAATACCGGACAATTAGAGGGGTGCGCTCGTAGTTATTTTTATATATTCTGAAATTAGACCTTCTTAGATGAATATAATTTTATTAAAAAAAAAAATTTATTTTAAGTGGAATTTGGAACATTGTTGAGAGTCAATGAAATCAATATACAAAAGCAAAGAATATAATTAATTAAAATTTAATTTTAATCCAACAATGACTGTGAGATTTAAATATATTAATTAAAATTCATTATTATTAATGTAATTAAATGTCTCTTGACTTTTTTAAGTCCTTTTTGGCATCGAAGGCTCTATAGACTTCGTACTTATTTATTTCTATTAATTGGTAGCCAGTATAATAGAAATAAATTTTTGTCGCTCAGGACGGGAAGCGAACCACTGACCTTTGTTACGTGAAGCCAGACCTCTAGCTCTGCACCAAAGGCCCGGGCTCTCTTAATTGAGTTTCTCTTCTAACCCTGATCTTTGGCTCAGAGTCTTGCTTCTTGATCCAAAGGTCAGAGGTTTGCTTCCCTCCCATGTTGTAAAATTAAATTATATTGGTTACCAATTAGTATATATAAATATGGACGGAATTTAAATAGACTCAGATGCCGAAGTTGACTTTGGCTGGCAAAGTTGACGGCTGTTAATTTTTTTTTATTATAAACAAAAATCTTTAAAACATATTAAAATAGCGATGGTGTGAGAGTTTTTGCAGATATCAAAGGGAATTCCGGCGAAGGGCAGACAAGCATGTGAGTCCTGATTGCTCCTCGTTGATTAGGCCAAGTGTGTCAGGGTTACAGGACGAGAAGAAGCCACTCCACGTGTAACTAACTCAAGAAGCCCTTCAAACTCTCTCTCTCTCAATGAATGATTTGCACTATCATTGCTTCTTCTATGATCCTTTAGGAGAAAAATTTCTAGCATTATGTTATGAAAGAATTTTTTCTAGCTTTTCGGGATCTTTAGACTTTAAACGATATATATATATATATATATATTGTTAGTTTTTTTATCTTTTGTCGACATATAACGCTATTTAGAATCCGTTCTTATTTATTTATATCATTTGGTAGTCAAATATAAATACATTTTTGTCGGTAATGACAGAAAGCGATTTTTGGTACATGAGGAGAGAGTTCTGCACCAAAAAACGGGGTTATTATTAGTTATTACGATATTTTTATTTTTACTAATTGGTATCCAATTAATTTAAATAAATTTTCATCGGACTGCCTTGGCTTTGAAGGTTATCAATACTGACAAGTTCAATACCTTTAACCTCTCAGCCACTCGATCACTGGATGGGGCATTAAAGATCATTTATTTAACATAGGGGTTAAAGTTAAAAGCTGTTTGTATTATTTTCAATTAACAATTTTTTCTTGTAAACTCACTTTAAAAAAATTTTCTTTTTAGCCCGGTGATGTAGTAGAGTGGGAAATAATCTTCAAAATATCCGGCAATAATCGAAGAAATATACTTTTGCCAAAAATTTAGCCTTTTATTTGACCTTTAAAAATATTTTCAAATTATTATTGTTGATTTGAAAACAGGAAAAGGGACTTAATTCACTGTAAATAAGTAAAAATAAAAGATTACTTCGGAGTTGATGCTAGAACATCTTCCGGGCTGTACCAAGAAATGCGATCCCCCAATATATGAATAATAATAAAAGCGAAGAGCATCTTGTAATGAAACAAAAAATAAATTAAAACATATTAATTGAAAGAACAAAAAAGATTGTGTTTGTTGTATCTTATTTGTTAATTTATATTTCTTTTTTTTTTTTTTTACTTTGTTTTATTTGTTTTGTTTATTGTTAGTTGTTTTATATTTGTTTTTGATTGGACATAGCCACCGAGGACTTGTGCCTCTTAAACAGGTTGTATATATGTATTATTTATTCAGATATAAGATCGTGTTGGATCAATTGGATCTAATAATTCATGGATTTTTTTGTTATCTCTGCATCTCTGAATTAATTAGCCAATTGTTTCATCCTTCTCCAATGAATGGTTCCAGCTAATAAAAAAAGTCAATAAAAAGATTTCTTTATATTTTTTAATTTAAACGCAAAAAATTGTAGGGTTGAATTTTTCATTATCAATACTTTTTCCTTACTATTATTATATATCATGTAATAGTTCAGACAAGGCATTCTAGGAAACGTCGAAGAATGACAGTCTTTCTTTGGTCTCTTTTGATTGATGTTAAAAAAAGTAACAACTAACGATCACGTTTCTTTCTACATAACCCACCCCCCGAGAGCTGCTCCATTCTAAATAATTATAATCGTCTGCATCAACAGAACAGCAAAAAGTTTTTATCTTGGAACGGCAAAGGATAAGTAAGTAACTATATCTTTATTTTTTTCCCCAAGAAACTTTTAACCGATGCATTATTTTAGCAGACAACCTGACAGACATTAATTAGCTTACTTGAGTCTTAGAGAAAACTTTTTTTTTTTTTTTTTGAAACGCTTAATAGAAGCAATCAAAGAAATAAAGAAAGAAAAAGAGAAATTATAATCAAGTTGGGAATTATAAAAATTTCCTAACTTTTAAACGGGTTAGTGAAGAAAGTGAAGAGGGTGCTGGAAAAAGCTTAGGCTGGAATTAACTTGAAATTAGAGGCGAAGGGAATTCTTATTTTTGGAAACCAATCCATGACAACATAGAGGGGAATTTTCTCCAGACATGAAAGGGAAATATCTCAAAAATTATTTCCATAGGATTTGGAAAATAATTTCCCCCTTTCTTATTTCTCCAAGGGCTTTTCAGAATCTTAAATGAAACTTTTATTTTTAATCCTTAAACCAACGTCTCTCGAATTTTTTTTTTAGAAACCGAGGGCTAGCATTGTTTTTTACGGCCTATAACAAATGTGTAATTTATTAATTATTTTAGCCGGCGGGCACCAAGATCTTTGTTGAGGCCAAGCAGCGCTGAATCTCGGATGGGTTCAACAAGGCTGTTGAACGCCCGCCGGAAGACATCGATACTGATTTCTCATTAAAATATAACATAATATACAATATAATGACCGCAGCAGCCAAAAATGACTTTAAATTAAATAAAAAAAAAAAAAAATTAATTATTTTTTATATTCTTTTTTAATAGTGTTAAATAAATTTTTTACCATTACCGCTGTAAATTAGACGCAAAGCTCTTGCTTCATAATCCAAGCGTCAGTGGTTCGCTTCCCGTTAATTAAATCAGGGCTTTCTAAACTCTTTCTTATGACGACCCTCTCACACCCGAGAAAATTTTAAACGACTCCCAATGTAGTCAGATATTGACATTGTCAGTATTAATAACCTAAAAAGTCAAGCCAAGGTTCGGATCCCAGACAGTCCGATGAAAATTTATTTAAATCATTTAGATACCATTTGATATAAATAAATATGACTGGACTAAATGTATAGTAAAAATATATTCTATATTGTTTGTCTATGCCATAAAGACAAAAAAAATTCGGAGGAATTATAACTAAATTTGAACGTTATTATCACCATTATCAAAGTATTTTTAATTATCTGAGAAGTTTTTTTAAAGTATCTATATGGCTTGAAATTAAAATATATTTATAAATTCAAAAAAAAAAAAAAAAAAATTTAAAACCTTGTGTTAAAACTATTGAAAACGTCACCACCAAGAAACAAAACAAATATATAAAAACGTTTACATCTGTATCAGCTGATGGCAGTAAATCAAACTATTAAAACAGTTGCAAGATAGAAACACTATTTAAGTATAACCAGGAGAAATAAAATGCCACAAGAAATAGTTTATGACAAAAATTGCACAGCATACGAACGTATCGTCCAAGACGTAGTTGTCATCTGATGGCTTTTAGCTAGTACAATAATTCGGAGTCATGTGGAATATTAATATTTAAAATTGCGGTTCTTAGAAATGTTACACTGTAACAACAACGTAGCCTAGCTCTGATATTAGTGAATATCTGATTATAGTTTGTGCGTAGTGCGTATACTTCTAATATTTAAATTTATAATTACTAAATTTTCGCGACTCACAGTTTAAGAAGCCTTGAATTAAAAAATGCGGATTCTGAAAAAGATTTAAAGCAATTAACTCCCCCCCCCCTCCCATTTAACAAAAAGTCCATTTAATTTCTTATAATTGGTTAAGAATCCATTAGCTTAAGTTCTTTCGTGTACGATTCTTCTATTCCGTATTATCTACTGTACGTTCTTTCTTCTTTTCCAACAAATGATAAAATTTATATATTTGCTATGCGGGCCTGTCTCCCCCCCCCCTTTGTTTCCCCCGAGATGGCCAGGATTGCATTGTAAACATATCATCAAGGAGAAAAGATAAAATATAAAATGCCGTTGATGAAACATCAAGGTAAAAAGTAAAAATGAAGTATGTTCGTGGGAAGCACAAAAAAGTCAAAAGGAACGTTTGTTAAGAATTTATAACCCTCCACGCCTCACTAAATATGTAACGGAGAGATGAAGTTTTCTTTGAATAAAAGAAAGGATTCGAGAAAATGGACTCATAAGATTCAAAGGCCGATCGTCATGAGGGCAAAGTTTAATCCTTTTTTGACATTTAGAATCCGACAATATTTAATTAACTAAATTGGTATCGCTCAGAACGGGAAGTGAACCACTGTCCCTTGAGTAATGAAGCCTTAGCTTTACCTCTGCTGTAAGATACAGGGGTCACTCATTAATAAATGTGTCTTAATCTTCATTAGATTGATTCAAAAAATGTCAGAGAACATTCTACATAAAAATAAAATAAAAAATATTTCTAATATTCCTAGTTTGAATTTTTCATTTTGAAAAAATTGCAATTTTGTTGCTAATTTTTCAGAATATTCCTTAATATTGATGATAATGGAATAAAAAAAGACCGTAATAAAGGAATGCAAATAAAAGACAATTGTCGGAAGCCACCTATCATCAGGATATAGGTCTTTATGATAAGGTTTGTGTCTCCCGCAATGGTCATAAATATTGAAAAATCTACAATTTTAGAGAAGCGGGGGGAAAAGCTCGCAGAGTGTTCTCCACTTCTCTAAAATATACATAATGGTTGATACAGGGCCACTAAATCTTGAAGATGGCCTGGAGTCATGCCGGCTGAAATATTTACAAATAAAATGAGGTGAGAGTGACCTTTATTTCTACCTTCGAATTTTATTTTATAATTGTAAAAAAAAAAAAAAAAAAAAAAGCAGCATCAAATTAGATAGTTTCGAGCCCATTTTCTCAAAGCAAAAGAGCGAGATTCTGGTTATACGAGTATATACCAACAACTATGCAAGAGAATAAACTAGAAGGAATGATCCCAGTTAATCGGGGAATAAGACAGGATGACTTTTTAAGCTCTCTCTTATTTAATCTTGTGATGAAGGAGAAAGTAAAAGAGTTAAAAAATTTCCAAAGCTCCTCATTAGGAGATGAAAACATAAATATTATGCGCAACTTTTATTGCCAAAAGCGAAGACGATCTCCAACGGCTCCTACATAGATTCACAATGTCCTGTGAAAAATTCCAGTTAAAAGTATCATTGAAGAAAAAAAAACTTTAACAAGACTCTCAAAAGAACCTCTATGGTGTAAACTTCAACTTTATAACAGCACAATTTTGAACAAGTCCCATTCTTTAATTATTTTGGGGTTTTCTCAAAACCTGAATGAAGAAGTCCGAAACCAAGCGATTAAGGCGTCCAAAATATCAGGATGTCTAAATGACATAGTTTGGTCCAATAAATTCCTAAGAAGCGAATCAAAAATTCGGATATATAAAAGCATTGTGCGACCAATATTAACATATGCAGCCGAAACAAGAACAGACACAGCAAAAACAATTCAAATAATGCAAGTCGGTGAAATGAAAACGCTAAGATGGATTGTAAATAAATCAAGGATGGACAAAATAAAGAATGAAGATATATGCGAGTTTATGTAATATCCAAAAAGGGAGCTCATGGGTCCAAAGGAAAAGAATGGAATGGAACATGATCGGTATATGACATCCTATCGGGATAAGAAGTTGTGTGTCGAAAAGGAAAAAATGGCCTAAATGAAGAGAAGAAGAAGAAGAAAAGCGCTTTTATTGTTGGCCATATCCAAAAACAAGTTACAGAATATTTTTTTCAAAAATTTTCTTTCAGGGATGGTCCAAACACATCAGGACCCTAAAATATAATCTAATTTTAGAATCGCTACCAACTTGTCAAGAAGACTACGGCGGTGAAGACCGCTGGTTTTCTTCGACTGTAAATATCAACACCGAGAGCTACAAAAAGCTGAACGTTCTCACGCTTGAGCAAGACTGGGCCCCTGTCAGGTTTTTCAGGGAAGATATTTGGCCATCAAAATCGCCGGATCTAAATAAAATGAATTACTCTTACGGTGGAAGCGTGTGATAAGGGTTTATGTTTGAAATAGTTGGTGGTTATCAAACCAATCGGGCCATGGCTAAACGTAAGGTCTCATTTCGGAGTTTTACTTATATACTTGGTGGGCGTGTGATGTTCTGTTTGGACTATGCGTCCTGGACTAGAGGAACAAAGGCCGCGGAAAATCCAGGGGGGCGCGAATTATACCCATCCATCTTGCAAAAATGATTTTTCGTAAACGTTATGAATTAAGAATTTTAAATACCGCCTCTTCATAAATAAAATTTTGTAATATAATTATATATGGAAATTTTTCTTCTAGAAACTTAAAAATAAAGATGGATTAATCAAATTTCGTATATATTTTTGTTTATATAAAATTTTAATTTTATACTCTTCTTTAAATTTAATAAAACAGAGAAAGAAAGAGAGAGAGAGAGAGGAAATGCTATCATACAAAGCATACAAATTTGCACTTTGTTCTCTGTTTGCTGATGATTTGTTTTATTTTTGAATAATTTACTAAAAAAGAGAGAGAGGCTCTTCTCTTCTTCTCTCTGCTTTTGGCCCTTATATTATTAAAAGATCCCCCATCCCTTTAGCAACGGGGAAATTAATTAATGGCATCCTTTCAACACATTTTAAAATTAAAATTCCTTACTCAAAAAAAAAAAAAAATGCAATTGATTTTTATATATATAGTATAATACATTAAAAAACAAAAGAACAAAAAAAAAAAAGCGATGAATTCATGGGGAATAAATTCAAACAAATCTTTTCCTCTATTTTCGATTTATTTATTTGTAAATAAAATAAATATTCATTATTGTTTTTGTTATTGTTATTAAATTGATGATGTGGATAATTTTCACAATTAATTCATTAAACAACCCTATATAACAATAAACTGGGATGGCCACCATAATACCTTTTCTTACAAAGGAGCTGCGTTAGACCTATCGTCTATTGCTGCAAAGCAACTTTGAACGTGCTTATTGTTAAGTTTATTCTCAATCAAACATCAGCCTTGGTGGGGGTTGGTGAAATTTTTCGAAATTTACTGACTAGCCGAAAAGTAAGTTTACCAAAACAATGAAATGCTATCTGCACATGCAAAGGGAAACTGTTATTCCCGAAATACAAAATAGTCCATTGTTTGAAAGCATTGAGATAATTTGACAGCAGAATGGCGCACGACAACACTACGCAAATGTTATTAGATGCAACTATTGTTGAATAGATTGGTCGTCGAGGATCGCGGGATTGGCCACGAAAGTCACACGACATAACCCCGGATGATTTTTCTATTATAAAAAACATCATGCTCCCAAAAAAACTACACAAACTGGTTGGTTAATTGAGAATTCTTTTAAACCTATTAATAAATACAAAGAATTAATTGTATTTCTGTTGAGGTTAGATATAAAACTTGCATCGAACACACTCATCATTTTGAGAATTATCGCCACGAAAGTGACGGGATTTTTTTATAAATTTGACGTCTGTTATTTTAAATGCAAATCAGTAACTAACTTTTGGCTCACGGCCCATTTATATTACGAGGGTTGTCTTTTATATTTCGGGATTGCCCTAAACTAGTGCTGGTATTGTAAAGTTTGACATTACGTATTCAGAACGTATTGGTATACGAGCGCTATTTGACTAACTTGAAATCATCTTGGCTAAAAATGGAATTATATCTTGAACAATTTTGAGCGATTATTTTTTTACAACTTTAAACGTGGATTAAGTACATCGATTAACTTGATTCGATTTTTGGCGAATAAGCACCATCAAGGACTACTGTTTATCAATGTTTTGCCGACTTCAATCGTCGGTTAAGGACGAATTTCGTGAAGGTCGTCTAAAATCGGTTGTTGTTCCGAAAAATATTGATGCTGTGCGTGAATTGGTTCTGCAAGATCGTCAAGTGATTGAGGTATCCTTGGCCAGCATACATTCAATATTGCATGAATAAAAAGATTTGTTTTTCATCTCGAATCCCTTAATATATAAAACAACCCTCGTACTAATGATTTTTTCTTATGTTAAGAATGTCGTGACACAAAATCCATGGTTTTGGCATTAGCAGTCATCAGAACCAGAACTACATTTATACATACAAAGACATATTGTAACTATTTGTTGACTCAATAAATAACTTTTCTAAAAATTTTGTGTTTTAAAACCTCCCTTCACATCCACTGACTTAAAGAGTTATGAATTTCATATGAAATGGATATGTCTGTTGATGTTTAGGGATGTCATTACAAGTCTTTTTCGGCATCTTAGCCTCAGTCTTTATTTATTTACCGTATATTAATTGGTATAAATAAAATTTTGTCACTCATGGCGGGAGGCGAACCACTGTCTTTTGGCACTTGAAGCAAGGCCTCTACCTGATCTCCATGGAATAAGACGTAATATAAATTTAAAAGCGAACAAGTTAAGTTATTTACTAAGTGAACAAATTGTTATAATATGTATAAATGTGGTTCTGGTTCTGATGACGGCAAAAACCATGGATTTTGTTCCACGACATTGTCAACCAGTAATATACAATATAATAAATATAATATGTAATAAAAGAAAAAACTAGTAGTAAATGATATCTGTGAAACGAATTCAATCAATTTTCGAAAAATTTCACCAACTCCCAGGCTGCTGTTTGACCGAGAATAAAACTAACAATCAGCTCATTTGTAAGCTCATCCGGTCTAAATGTAAAGGAGTGGCATTTTGGTTGCAAATGCATCTGACTCCTATTTGAATCAATCCTTGTCCTCCAGAGGAATTCCAGGGGATTAAGTGTCATGTTTTAAAAAAGTCAAGTCAAGTAAAGACCAAGAGGCGTTCTTCACATCTAGAAAAAATAATTTCAAATTCTCTTAGGTTTGCATTTTATTATTATTTGTAAGGACGAATCCAAAAACAATTTTATTCAATTTTTTTAGTCAAAAATTGTTATTGGATCATCCTTGGAAAATAAGCCGAAGACATTTATTTATTTGTGTTTTTGTATAGATTGTAGAATTAACGAGTAAAATCAATCCGAAGACAAGCATTTGCCTATTTCACAAGTTAACAGAAGAGGAGTTAAGACGGAAAATACGCTAAAGGAAATAAAGCATTATTCAAAATTCAAAAGATGACATCACCAATGAAAAGAAATGAGCATTTAAAGTAAATATTTGTGTGATTTATGAGTATAGAGAGAAAGAGAAGATAAAAGGAGAAAGAATCTACTAGTATTCTCCGTATTTATTTACATTCGATAACCTATTCAAAGAGGATTATTATTTTGTTTCTCTCCAGACACATGGACAACCAACTTCAATATATATATTCCTTTATATAAATACTCATTTGGTGAAAGTCTTGGCCATAGAGCAGAGGTAAGTAGTAGGGTCAGTGATCCGTTTCCCGTGCCAATTTATTTAAATTATCTTGTTTACCAATATCAAGGGAGTCTAAATGGCTTGTCCTCTGAAGCACCCCCGAGCTATGTCCAGGGGCGTAACTAAACACTTTTTAGAAAAAAGGAGAGAGAACATCAAAAATCCCTTAAAAAAAAAAAAAAAAAAAAAACATCTTATTTTGCTAACTAGTTTACGCTTACCAAAAAGATTGTTTCTCATCTTTTTTCAATAATTTGACTGCAAATATTACATCTACTAAGTATTTAAGTTTCACCCATAGAACTTCTAGATGCCCTTAATAATCAAAAACAAATTTTCAGTTGTAAAGCATGAAATGTCATTTATTGTTGATTACCTTCACGCTCGCTCCCATATTTCCAAGTTGACCGTCCAAAAGCTAAGGGATCTGTAAATGAGGCTCCTTCCACACCCTCCATATTCACCTGACTTTCGCTTTTTTATGGAGTTTGGATAACTTTTTAAGAAATAAAAAATTTCACAATTCCAATAATTCGTCTCATCGTTGACTCCTAATTCTTATGGAGTGGGAATAGAAATGCTTGTTCCATGGTGGGAGACGAGAATGGAGCTTATTTTGATTATTAAAAGAATCTTTTTATTTAATTTGGCTAATAATTGAAATTGACATCTTCACTGATATTTCATGTTTCAGCATAGGATAATTCGTTTTTATTCTTTTCCTTTAAGATGGATAAATTGGTTTTTCGATTAATTATTTTCTAGGGAGATGCCAATATATGGTCCAATCTGAATGAATTAATCGTAAAGACCATTAGGAAGTTCGTTATTTGGATTGCCTACCTTCCAGTAAACAAAACAACGAATTTATGCTCTCTATGGCCGCGATCGCCAACCATCCGGAGAAAATT
>JAAAKE020008930.1:0-10959 GCA_010014785.2 Anisolabis maritima
TCCATTTTCGAATTGCCCCCCTTAACAATCAAATTGCCCCCCTGTGGGGCGTGGGCCCCACGTTGGGAAACACCGATTTAAAGTGTCCAAATTATTAGAAAATCTTAAGTTATTTTAAATTTAGTACTAAAATTCTTGAACTTGTGACTTAATATTTTTAACAAATTTGTTGCTTTTTTTTTGTTTAATATTTATAAGAAACATGGAATAAACTTTTATCGTGCATATCATCATATTATTCTTCTTTAAAAGAAAATGAAAAGATAATATAAATTAAAAATATTATATAATTTATATAAAATAATGTTGAAAATAATAATAAAATGGGTGAAAATAATTTCTTTTCTGAAGAGAAAAATTAAATCTAATTATTAATATACCAACTCACAATACATTACATGGATAAAGTTTAGAAAATATTTTGAATATGTCTGAATCACAACGAGATACCATTGGGCATACCTAGTCATTTGTCCAGGGTAAATTTGCCTCCTCTCACCCCAGTAGGGGGCTCCGAACTAACACCTAATAAGATATACTCTCGAGCTTAAGTGTTCTTATCCTCGACAAAGGAAAAATTGCTCGCTCTCCCCAGAGATTTAGAGAAGATTAAATGGGACCCCCCCGTCCAAAGACAAAAAAATTAAGACAGTACTAGAAAAATTCGGTAAACAGTTTCCCATTGATATCTCTTATTTAAATTATTTCTGTTAATTAGACTTTCATTATCAGATAAACTTGGAATAGATACTTTGGATACTAAAAAAAAAATAAAAATTTTTGTTAATTCTTTAAAAAAAATAATAGTTTGTTAAAAATTAATGGCTTAGCACTATATCTTGGCATAATAAATTTATAGCCTCATTATTTATTCTTAATCTTTGATAAGGTTTTTACCTTCCAATGAAATATAAATTCGCTCTTATCAAAGGAATATGTATGGCACTAAGAATAATGGCGAAATCTAAAATGATTTTATATATACATATAATCGAAAGATTCTTTTAATTAATATTAGATTTTTATAGATTTTTTATATTAAGGAAAGTATAATCCCTATTCTTAACAACTTATTTTTTATAAATAAAATTAAGTTATAATAGAAATTTTGACTCATGTTTATAAATATGGTCTTTTTAGGCCATTTGGACCCCGTACATAATTATTTAAATTAATTGGTAACCAATATAATTTAAATAAATTTTATTGCTAAGGACAGAAAGTGAAACAAAGGCACTTAAATTATGGAGCAAGACTTCTCTACTTCTATTCTAAAGGACAGAGCAAATAAGGTTAATAGTAATATAAATATTTGAATAGTATTATATAAAATGAATTCTCAAATGAAATTTATTATATTATTAATTTATTTGTGAAAGAATGTATTATATATAAAAGTTATATATAAAACTTTTCCAAAAAAATTAATAAATATTCTGAAATCCATCTGGTATATTTGGCAAATAAATGGTGTTACCTATGCTAAAATTGGCATTTCTTTTATTTCCTTTATACCAGTCTACCCCCCCCCCCCCCCCATCAAATGTTAGGCTATGCAAATTGATGGGTTTGTTCCTCCTCTCGGTCTCACAAGTTATTTGTTGCCTTAAACTCATGATTTAACTTTATCCCCATGGAAAATTAGCTCATTTAAAATAACACTTTTTCTTCTTTGAATTTGCCAGGTTCTCTTATTTCGGGATTGGCATATAAACTAAAGATCAACCTAGCCCGTCGCAAAGCCTGTTGCTTGATGCGGGAGAGAGAAGACTGGTATATAGGAGCCAAAGAAGAAATACCAGCTTTTTTAGTTCGGGCAACTCGTGGTCGCCCGAACTCACCAGATGTAAGCCCCTGAGTCTTCCTTTAAAATAATATTATTCATGAAAACATAAAAGAGAATGGATATGTAGACAAGAATGGACGGGAAGTGCTCATAAATAAATAAAAATCTATTTTTAACTTGCTAGCACTTACCCAAGACTCTTTTTTTTCAATAAGAGGATTCTTTTCAGTCCAATATATAAGTATATTTTATAATAGTAATATATCTTCCAAATTTATTTTGTTTCAACT
Organism: Anisolabis maritima; assembly: GCA_010014785.2. Classification (NCBI taxonomy): domain Eukaryota; kingdom Metazoa; phylum Arthropoda; class Insecta; order Dermaptera; family Anisolabididae; genus Anisolabis; species Anisolabis maritima. The sequence continues at coordinate 2,077 of JAAAKE020008930.1, forward strand.
GTCATGATATAAGAACTCTTCAGTGGTAATAATCTGAAATATTGCAAATGACATATTTATTTTTGGTTATACATGATGTCTATTTATTATAAAATTTAAATTATCATATTAGTGAAATATAAACTTAGATTATTTTTTGAGTAGGGAGAAATAAACAAAAATTGCTAAATAAAGTAATTTTTAAATATTTTTTTAACAATTTTAACAGAGTTCAAATAAAGTGTTGGTCATACAAACCTTTTTGAAGTTATCAATAAACATTTCTAGAACTTAGTCTATTTTAAAATCATACAATATTTGTCCACTTGTTCACCTGTTTAATATTGTTTAGTGATATATTATGAATATGCACAATGGGAGGTGATGATATCCTATCAGCTTGTGATGGTCTGGAATGAAGAAGCATTTTGGTTAGTGAAGATAAAACAAATAGATTTTTTACAAGAATACTGGGTCATTTTGTTGTTCGATAATGATCTTCATCTCAAGAAAGTGATTCTATGTGTATGATAGGGTTACTAAGGACAATCATGAAGTGTTAAAAATTAAATTATTAATTCAAATATATAATGTTTCATGTGATAAATTTGAAAAATGTTATTTAAAAAAAAAGAAATGGCCAATAGCCGGGGTAGGCCTCTACAGATGTTTCTTAAAAACTCGAACAAGACTTCTGGATTTTTTAATCGCAGACCTCGCAGATTATAAATTTGTCTTGCGTCTACAAAATTCGATGAGGACTAGGAGTTACGAAGGATGATGATTCAAAAACATCTAGACAAATTCTTCAGACATATACACAGAATCAAAAGGGGAGATATTTCATCTATTCCAGAAATAGAAAATATAAACGAATGAAATGAAGCCTAGGAATAATTGTTTTTTTAATTGAAAAGTAGCAGAACTTTCAAGTTGATCCTATATTTCAGTGGTTCTCATAGATTTGTATATTGAGAACCATTTTTGGAAACTTTAAAATACTGACGAGAGGCAAGGTTTTCATTGCATCATTCATCAACTTAAAATTTTTTATTATTATTAATAACTGGACATACAAAATTCCCGGTATATAATAAAATATTTAAGTTATATATAATATAAGCTATATAGCTTAAATTATTTTACTTGTAACGAGCTGGTGTATTATGTCACAATCGGTAGAGTTTATTTTTCCAATAAATTATAAAATACATATATATATTATAATGCATATATTGGGTTAGTGTAGACTCCATCAATGAATTGCTCTAAAGAGTTCTGAAAAACTAAATTTTAAAAATGTTGGTAGAAGAGACAACTTATTACATGTAATATGTTAAAATGATTTCCATGTATTGACCTTTTGCTTAGATTTGTTGAATGATTATTAATTAATTTATGATGATTATAGAGCAATGAAAGATAAATATTATTTGTTTTAGAATTGAAGCTTATCAATTTATGCAAGATTGCCTTGAATTTGTTTTTAACCAACTATTAGCAAAAATATCACTCCCTACTGTATGATATTGTCTACTCATGATTTTTTATAAATTATAAATAAATATTATATTCGTTTTTAATCAATTTTTTTTTATATAATCTAAAAAAATCAAAGGATAAATACTTACATATTATTTATAATTATTTTAAAATCAATCATTATTTAAAAATATTATTCTTGAAAATCTCTTCACAACAAACTAACGTTTAATCTACAGTAATTAAATGAATTTTTAAAATTGAAAAGGATAATAAAAGGCATAAAAAGGAATACAATTTTTAAATTTGAATCTGTTAAAGGGAATGAGTTGATTCTCAGGTTCAGTTCAAGTTAGTAATTAGTTGTTCAAGTAACTAATAGAGGGTAATACAAGCCGTTGAATAATTTGTTTTGAATCAGTTTAAAATAAATTATAAATTGAAATACATTTATATTATTAATAAAAATAACTTTTAGCAAATAAAATAATTTAGGTTATTTAGAAAAAAAATTTATAAGTAAATAAATGGAAGAGGCAGACAAAGGATCCTTTTAGGAAGTCATTATAAATCCTTATAAGAAACACGTGCTTATTTTAAAAAATTTTTTGGTTAAAAAACAAATTTATTATTTCAAAAAATATTACATATAACATGTATCTTCTCCAACAAGGAAAATAGAAAAAATATCATTTAAACACTCATAATGAAGAATTTCTATTTTCACTCAGGGATTCCACTCAATAGCACCTAAATTTTGAATGCCGACCATAAAAAAGGGATTAGAAAAATAAATGACAAGAATAAAGAATTTCTATTTGACCCCAGAAACAAAAAAAAAAAAAAAAAAGATAATCTATTTTATATTATAAGAGAAAATAAAAAATTATTTAATCATAGTTGTGAAAATTTTTAGTAAGTCAAACCTGAAGGTCCCTGGATCTCCAACTATTCCGGGATATGAGAGTACTGAACACCAACATTCTAGTACATACCAAAGATCATCACATTTCTGCTCCAGAATATCTGGAGATTCTTGGTTTAAGTAATAGTAACTTTATGGCCATGTGATTAGGACCTTCAGAAAGACAGGACATATAGTTTATGTAATATCCCAATCAAAAAAGTTCCCAAAAAGGTGCACAATGATTTTTTTTTCAAAAGCATGAATATTTGAAATAGAAAGAAAAAAAACGTTTAACTAAAAATCAGGTTTTTAGAAGAGGTAAGTCTTTTTTATTGTAGCGTCATAATATATATATATATAACGTTTTTTCTATATATATATATATATATATTAAATTTATCTAATAATAATGGGTCAGGTAAGGTTTTTTAAGGTATGAAAAATGAAATCGAATTCGGATTGGTTTATTGATATAAATAAATAGTCATTATATATCTTTGATGCATGCATATGAGTTTTTTTTTTTGTATATTTTTTAAATAATAGTTTTACAAGTCCAAGGAGACAATGTTTAAAAAAACCTGCAATGCTAATCAATCGTTTCTTTTAGACATGTCCCAAGTGGTTGCGGCTTTTGACTGCGCTCCATGATTCTGAGCCGCTCAACACAGCGCTCAGGTGAGACAATTAACTTCATTTGTTCTAAATGTAAGTTTTTTCATTACAATTATATAATTTATCATTGGCAATATGTAAAAATAAGTAAAAATAACACTATTTTCCATACATTGACTATAACTTTTATAAGAATGTATATAGTTTGAGCATCGCTCAATTATATTATTGGCACCTTGTTTGAATATCTAATTGAGGACGAAGAAAAATGGGCATCACTTTAAAGACTTAAGTTTTTGGATTTACAGAAATATATTAAAATGGATTTTACAAAAAATACAATTTTTCACCGAGCCAAGAAAAGAATGTAAAATATTATCCCAAATGCAGTCTTTGCATTGAGGAAAATTTAAGGAAAAAATTGTCTTACTCTGGACATGTGGATTGTCTAATCCAAGAATGACATATAAAAAGATAATAAATACAAGACTTTATATAGGGCCCAAAGGAAGCACATGACTAATATACATATGTATCTAAATAAAAATTATTAAAATGGATATATAGATATATACATATATTTTTCTAACTTGGGCAATATTCTTACTAAATTAACTATCCTTTTGACAATAAATTATATTTATATAACATTAAAATTGAACCAAACATTTAAGTATATTAATTAAACAATATAACTTTAAGATTCTTGATATTAACAACCGTTAAGCCACTTGGGGAGGAATCGCGCCTTGCGCTGTTTTAAAATGTCTGTCAAAAACCATTCCAAGATTAATGGCCTGTACAATGCGTTTTATTGACATAAAAGATAATTAAAATAAAACTTAACATTATTTACAATTAAACTTAGATCAAATAAATCACATTTGTTAAAAGTAATCAGACCCAAACTCCATAGTTAAAAATGAAAGCCTTGTGATGTTGGGGCGTCCATGCTTCTTTCAAAAAAAAAAAATTAAAAAAAATGGGCTAAGACCTTTATCAATCAAGGATATTTCATTCATTGGGTCTTAGAAGAATATAATATATATATATTTATATATATATATAAATATAATATTTAGGCAGGTTTTTATTTATTTTATATTTTATTTTTTTTTTGTTTTTTTATCATATGAAAATTTGAAGTGAAACAAATGAATGAAGAAAAATAAGAACCCAAACCTTAAAAAAGAGATCTAGGCCAGCGCCAAGGAGCAGAGCACGCAGATACAATCCCTATTCAAATATTAACAATTTACATATAAATAAAAATTTATATATAAAATTTTACAAAAATACAGTAAAATAATTAGTACTCAGTTTTCTTATTATAAAACATTAGAAATATTAAAAAAAAAAAATTAAATTAATAATCAGCAGATCCATTATCTGAGGCTTGCGCTGTCATTAAATATCTCAAATATAAAAAAAATTCAATTCGTGAATCAAAAATAATTATATATATATATACCAGTCAAATATTGTGATACAATAAATTAAAAAATTAGAGAGTTTATAAACGATTCACGATTTAAATTTGAGAAATACATAAAGTTGTTCATGAAAGAAAATATGCTCAAACTCCGGATTCTATTAATCCCTCACACCTTAAATACATCAATTATACTGAAGTACATTAATTAATATCTTTACCTTATATTTTATTTTTGAACAAGTATTTTTTTGTATAATTTAAAAAATTTTCATTTTTTTCCTTTGGAAAAGATGGCAGGATAATTAAATTAATTTTTGAAGTTCAATCCATTAATCATTTAGAGTAGGAATGAGTATCCTTAAAGAGAAAACATCACAGTCAAAAATATATATTTGTATTAATATTATGTGTAATCAGCAGGCCTCTTAAAACAATTCATAAGTATTAAATTTATTATTTATAAATAGAATGGAAACTTGTAAAAAGATTTTATATATTAATTCAATATATATATATAAATAAATTGAACACAGATGAAATTTTTGTCTTTCTAATGAACTGCGAATTATTTAATTCGCCAAAATAAAAAAAAATTTACAATTTATGTCTAAAAAATAAAAATGTGCTGAGACTTATTTATTTTTAATAAAGTGATTTTATTTTCTACCCATGAAACAACTTTTCGGAACTGAGACTAGCCTTATTCAGGTTATTAATATAATCCATCATTCAAAATTTTTTTCATACCTAAAGGACAATAAAATAAGTTCAGGAAATAAAATCACTTTTTTAAAAATACAAAAAAGAATTTAACAAATTTTTATTTTTTTACATCGAAATAATAATTTTCCAGCCTTTACAACTCACTTAATTTTGAGATAAATAATTTTAAAAATACTAAATTGGTGTGTACAATTTATTTAACGGATGGAATATATTTACTAATTCCTGGACAAATTTTTATTTAGGAATTAATAATGATAGAGAGATTTGCAAGTTTCCACCCTAAGATATTCATTCCATTGTCAAGCAGCCATACATTTTCATTCATTTTCATCACTAACACAATCAGAATGATTTAGTAGTACTTTTTACCATCTTTCAAAAAAAAAAATAAAAATAATAAATAAATAAATGGATGACTTCTATCTAATATGTACAATTATTGTACCCCGTCTAGATTTAGGTAAAGTTTTTGGAGGATTTTTATCTATTTTTAATTGGAATATATAGAGAATACAGCAGTTAGCATTAAATGGGGTAACAATTTTAACATATTTTCAAATATAACATTAATTAAGGTAATTGTAATAACTAGAATTAAAAAATTCATATATATCATATTTAAAAAATAAATATGAATAATTAGGCCAATGCACATTCTCTATATAACAAATTAAATCCCCCATAATAAAAATTAAGTATGTTAATGACAGCAATAAAATATGGTTCCCTATAAGGGTGTCATTTTGGAATGCCAAGATGAATCATTTCATTTTATTTATACTCTACTTATGCAATTCATAGTGATCATAAAAATGCTATTAAATACACTAGATAGATATTTTTATAAATATATATTTTAATATTTTTTTTATTTTAATTCAACGACGATTACAAATAATGAGAAAAAATTTCTAACCATATATTTTTTATTTAGAAAATATAATAAATAAAATGTAAAAAATCTTAAATTAAAATCTCAACGATATTTCAGTTTTAACAATATATATATGTATGTGTATAATTATTACTATTTTAGTTTTGAAAGTATTTGATTTTGATAAAAGTAAGAATAAATCCAGAGAATTAGAGAAAGTGAAATTTTGTGCATATTAAATTTATTAAAATACCAAAGGGATGGTATGCAATCGGTAAAAATTGATTGACATTTAAAAAAAAAAAAACATTTTCTCTGTCGAATTTATTTCTGAGAAAATTGTAATTTAAATTATTGGTTTTATGCCGATTTTACAAAATTAAAAAAAAAATAAAAAAATTCCAATTGTGTTGATATATATATATATATTTTTTTTGATTATATTTTGAATTAAAAAGACATTTACATATATAATATTGGTTAAATCAAGGGAAGATTTTAAAAAGTAAATGTCTCTTTTTTTTTATAAACGTTGAGAATAAATTGATTTGAAAAATTTAATTAATTTTTTGATGATTTGATTTTTTTTTATATTTTTTAACATGATTAAATTGTTTACTCTATTCGATACTTCTACTAAATTTGTACTTTATATATTAAAAAAGGAAGTAAAGCAGCAAAGGCATATAATATTTTCTAAAATATCTATAACAATTGAAAAAAAATTGGAAATATGTCAAATATAAAAATATAAAAAAAATCTTGTGGATAAGTAAGCTTGACAAATTAAGAAATATATTTTTAATTTCATTTCAAATAAAATGGTAATAATAAAAAATATAAGTACTGAAAAATTAATTATAATTATATATTTGGGATATTGATATATTAATTTATTCTAATAATAAAATTGAAATGAATTTTTCAGTCTCTTAAAAAATAAAAAAAATGCGGGAGTGGAGGTGGTAAATGGGAGGAATTAACTATGAATTAAATTTTTATTTTATTATCATATTTTTACTTTTTTTTGTTCTTTTTGATTTTAAAAAGAAGATTCAAATTAAAATCTACGTTATATGTATATATATATATTTTTAAATTATTATTGCCCCTTTAGATAAGTTTATTTTTCATTTTATTCTATTCAAAAAATAAGGTAAAAATTTTATGCTATTCGAAGCATAATAAATACTATAACTAGTTCTACGATAAAACATTCCATATATATAATGAGGGGATATTTATTTATTTATTCAGGTCAAAGGTTTTGGATTTATGTTCATGTTATTCTTGAAAAAGATATATAAGCTATCATGAATAAATATATAATATATATACATTCGGACATTAAACAAATTTTATTCAGAGTAATAAACTTTTTTTTCTAATATTTATTTTTTTTAAATATGTTAAATGAAAGAGAAAAATAATTTACGTGTAACAAGTTTTAATGCCCTATTTTTCTGTATTTAAATTTGTTTAAAAACAAAATTTTAAGTTAAGTTCTATTAACATTTCTTAAGTAAACAAACAAATTTTTAAAATAATTAATAACAATATTGTTACTTATAAAAATTCTAAGCCTCTTTAAAATTTTTTTTATAAGTAGAGTTAATTAAAGTTTCCTTAATTAAGTGATCTTTCCATTTACGAGACACCATATTTAAATAGACATTCATTTTTAATTATTTTATTATATAATTATTTACAAAAAATTTCTCTTTTGCACCTTTTTCTATGAATTTTCTCCAGCAGTTTGTTTATAGTAATGTTGTAGAATCAAGCTTCTAGTCCAAGAACTGGATTCTAATCATCTTGACCATTCCTTAAAGAACTTCTTAGTCTTTGGTGTGTTCATCCAGGCCACAATACCAATGTCGAAGAGGAGCAGTAAAGAGACGATTATGCAAGCGTCCTTCATTATTCTATTATATAACAATAAAAAAATATGGAGAAAATTCATAGATAAAAATGAAAATATATGGAAAAAAAGAAAATTTTGTAAAATAATGTTATAATAAAAAAAATTAAAAATTAAATTTGATTTAAATTTGATCTGCCACGTATATGTATTTTTGATTCAAATGGACACATTAGCTATATTGTATATATATGAAAATTGTATTATTTTTATATTTCAAGTTTTTAAAACTAATGGGAAAATTTATTTTTGTAATCCCAAGAACAAAATTACTTCAAAAAGTACTTTTTCCTCATTTCTCTAGATTCATTTTGATCTACCCTTTGGAATTAAGTAAGAGAAATATTAAAATAAATGTATAAAAAATTAAGAGAATTTGATATTTCAAAATTTAAAAAAATGAATCCTAAAAATTTTAAAAGTACATTAACGTCCATTTAAGTTACCGATCATTTCTTTTTTCCTAAAAAATCTTAACCAATTTTAATAGATATTTATTTATTTTTTCATTAGGAAATGACCTCGAATGATTTTCAAAAATGAGACTTAGAAGAGTGAAGTACATTGAAAGACCATATTTCAAAAATTATTTAAATAAAAAATTTTGATTTGATTTTAAATTAATAAAAATTAAAATGATTCAAAAACGAATATATATTATTGGCAAAGGGATATATTTTATAAAATTATAGAAATGTCAACAATTATATATTATATATATATTTTTTTAAAGGACATATATTTTTGTATTTTTAAATATTGTGAAAATTAACTTTTTTAATATGAAAAATAAGCTATTGATCACTAGGACGCGAATTTTATTTTTATTATTTAAACGGACAATTAAAAAAAAAATTTTACTTCCATATACAATTTTAAAATATTTTTGCCCTAATTGTCAAATTTTTCTTAGGCTTTTCCGTTTATTTTTTAGCGACTCATTT
>JAAAKE020008962.1:0-10958 GCA_010014785.2 Anisolabis maritima
CGCATTTAGCAGGCATCTCCGCTTCAGTTTGATTGGCTGCTTGGTATGACGTCATTTGTTAGCAGTGGTGGGAGTTGAGTATAAAGAATATGAGACGGGGAATGTAATTCTATAGAGAAAAATAATAAATAAAAAAAATAGAAAAAATGTCCCAACATGAGCAGGATTTGTAATTAATTAATAACTCCTAAAGTAGATCATGTGCCCTAATGCAAATTAGCATTAATATTTCTTATTCAATGCTGAATCCAATGATATATCGTTTATCGGGGTACCAGCCGTCAGAGGAGGTAAAACTTACCTCAAGTGTAGGTGTTAATTAATTTATATCTCCTTGAAGAAATTTTTTATACATATTCTTTACTATAACCAGTGGCGTACCTAGGGGGGGGGGATGCGGTCCACACCGGGCGGCACATATTTTGGGGCTACATTTTTTATATTTAGTTTTAGTTGTTAAAACCAACTTGTTCACTTCATAAGTTTACTATTCGATTTCTACGAATTATGAATTACTATATGATTTCGAATATTTTTGTATATGTTTCGTCTCATAGGTGGAGAACTTGCGACCTCCGTAAGTTTCTTGTGGCCTTTAAAAAACTATCTTGTATTTTGTAATTATAAATGTTGCATTTATAGGTATATCAACTTATGCGGCCTCCTTTATTACTGCCTAATTTAAATCCAATGGTAAAAAAGTTGTCCATCTATAGTTTGTCTCGATTACAATTATATATTTATATTTATTCATTTATTTAAACCACCATTTGACTGGCTTAGAAAGATCGGCAAATTGGTGACCGCCACGGGCGACAAAAGTTCTAGGCCACTGATATGCATAATGTTTGAAAAATTCATTTGATAGGTTATCTCATTTGAATTTCGTATTAAAAATACTTAAAAAACTTACTTTGCAGTAAAATTATTGTAGAATTAATAATAAACACCTTTTAAAAAATAAACTGAATAAAAAAAACATCATAAAAATAAAAGAAATAACTTCTGCCTAAGAGTTGTCATTACAGGCGCAGGCAGATGACCAACTAATGGCGCTTTTTATTCGTGATGACGTCACTGCAATTCTTTGCTGCCTGGCGCAACCACTCGAATTTTTGTAATATAGGGGCTAAAATATGAATTTAAATGAAAGGTTAATTTAATCGCTGTTTAAAATATTATTAATTATTGTTTAAATTTAACTCATTTCGATGGCGTGCGTTTCTTTTGGGTTGTAATACTGGCGTTGGTGTCAGTAGGATATGCTTAAGATTATTGCACCATTTGTTCCAAACACACAAAGTGCATCTTCACCCAGGTTTGAAATATTTACTATTTTTTTTTTTTTTAGAAGTGAATGAAATATTCATTCTATTATTTTAAAAGTCCTTGAGACTTATTGATAAGTATTTTATCATTTTTAGTTCACTATTTTTAGAATCATGAATAGTGAGTGAATTAGGATATGTGTTGAGTTTTAATTTTACAACCGTTGAATGAATAGGTTGGCCAGGATGTAGAAGGTTAATGAATGGAAAGACAATTCTTACAAATCATGCCATAGAAGTGGATCCGACATGAAAACGCCCCATTGAAGAAGCAGCAGCTCCTTACATAAAATAGCAGGTTGAGATGCAAAATGAGGCACTTAAAATCAAAATTACCAATTTTTTAAAGACTAACTGAGATTTAATTTTCTTTTAATGAATATGTAGATTCAAATTAAATTTTAAAGGTTTTTGGAACGGTATCCTGACCCTGTTGAGGATCTAGTGTATTGTCTCTAGTTTTTCTTTTTTTGATTAGAAATTTTTTCATCTATCCTTATTTTTTTATTAAAATTGTATTTTTTTTATTTGGAAGAATGGGATGACTATTTTGGAATAGTGTATTGAAATTTTTGTCTCAATCCCTACTTAAAAACTAGAAAAAAATAAACAAAATTTTTATCATTTAACAGATGTTAAATACATTATCGCTATATGTAATGTAACTCAGGAAATGAAGAATGTGCAGCCAGAAAAATAAAAGAAAAAGATGTTACTTCTTAGTTAAACATTCATCACATCTTTTCTCAAGACCAAAAAAAAAATCTTTGGGTGATTAAGATATTTTGTTTGAGAAAAGACGTGACAAATTTCCAATTCGATTCTTAATTTTCTAATAATTTATCAATTTATATTTTTTAAAAAAAGTCAGAAATTTTGTAATTTATGTTTTTAATATTTGTTTAATCAGCTCTTAGCATTGTTAGTGATAATGAGTTTAAGATTAGGTAATGTTTTCCAAAACAAACTTATCCTTCTAAGTAAATATAATTTTTAATTCACAATACTATGATATTCAATATCAATTAGTTTAATGATCGGCAAATATCACACCCCCTTTAATTTTTTATAGAACGGTCAAAATTATCAATGGGGTCTCTCCTTCAGAACAAAACAATGTGGTCTGGTTACACATTTGAGAGCAAAATTGGCCGCTAGAGAGGAACATCAGGGACTTAATGGAAAACCACAACCACCTGCTGCGAATATGATGAAAATGATAAACGAAACAGATATTAAAGATTATCAATTTTATTTAATTTGGAAAATTTTTAATAGAAATGGAGTAATGAATTGGCTGCCAATGCTCAATGTTGGGCGGATCAATGCCATTTTGGATATGACAAGTAATTTTTATGATATTTGAAGTTGTTATAAAAAGATTCTAAAGAAATTTCATTTTGAAGAGATGGTCTACTGGAGAACTTAATGTGAATTTGGAGGATGCAATCAGCTTTTGGTGGAACGAAGTATCGCTATTTGATCATAAATCTATTGAATCTTTTGCGTAAGTAAATGGCGAAAAGCTACAAAAAATTTTGAAATTACAAATACAAAAATTAACAAATTATATATTAAAGTTACATACCACGTAAAATAAGTATCACGAGGAATAAGTAACATTACTTTAAATGATTCCTCGTGGTATCCCGAATAAATAAGAGATTATTTAATATTTGTTTACCTGATACATTTTCCTAATTATTAATATTTACTACAGTATTTTCCCATGTATATAACGCACTTTGGGGGCCGAAAATTGGAAAAAAAATTCATTACATAATATTTTTTTAAATTATTATTAATATTTACCCGAACAACGGCAAAAGACTAATCAGTAAAGTGAGTTTCAAATAATTTTGGGGAGATAAGGGTTAATACATTTCAAAGTTCATCTAATAAATAATTGATATATGCATTTTAATCAAAATCGTTTGAGAAAAATGAGGAAAAATAAACTAAAAAAGTACAACAATAAAGTAATAGTACTCTTTGGCCAATTTTATTGAAAAGTTTCGATGTGCATAAGACGAGGCTAAGTTAAATATAAAATATCAGCCTCGTTTTTTCCATTTTGAGAATTTTGTTCACAGATACACACAAACATTTAGTCCATTTTTTATACTCAGAGGACCTCAAAACGTGTATATCCGTTGAAATCTCGACATTGATTTTTTTTGTGATCACAATACTTTCTCACTATATATTTCATATATAGGTAAGAGAAAGTAAAATCATTGGAAAGAAGCCAGCTTGAATATTGCATTTTCATTTGGAACAGGAGGAGAGAGATAGAGGACAAAAAAGTTTATTAAATACCTCTTATATAAAAGACTGGAGTCATTTGCGACTAGAAGGGAAATGAATGATCTCAGGTTTTTTTTTTGCTAACATTCTCCATGTACGGACAATATGAACATCAGAGTATCCAGACCTAATGAGACTTCGACTCCAATTTATTTTACCCCTATATTGAATATAATTTTCTTTTGCTTGCTGAATCTGTTTTAAAATATATTTCTTTTCTCACTTTTTAAATATTAAAAACGACAAATGTTTTAGAATAAAATTTTTTGACCTAATTCTAAAGTAGTGAACCGAAAATATAATGAATTTGGTCTTATTCTCAAATGCCTAAAACTAAATTGTTAAGCCTTAATATGTCAGTGTAAATCTTCACTTTTAGCAAAAACTCAAGGAGAATTTAACTATATAATCAAACTCTCATCTTCCTAAATTAGTAACAGCGCAATTAACTTTTTATAATTGGTATATACACATATTCACCAGATTTTCTCATTTCTAATTTTATGATTATTTCTAAATTCAAAATTTAGATTTGTTCAACAATCACCAATTTAATCAGGATTGGAAGTATTGCGATCGCAAAAAATTATAGTATCGCAAATGTTGCGACAAATGGAGACTATTCAGTTTAGTTCATCTCTATTAGCAGTATTAAAATCTGTATTAGTTTTTACGAACTGTGAGGAAATAGTTTTTTCATATCTGATAGCCTGTGGCTTAATAAATGCAGATTATTATTAACTAATATCCAACCCTCGAAGACTGATTAGAGAATGAAGGGCAAGGGGTCCCCCGATACAATGCGACGTGCCCCCTAATGTGTAAATCCGCCTCTGAACTCAATCATGCTATTTCAAGAATTTGGTAAATATTAATTTAAAAAAAATAATAATAAATTTTTATATACACTCTGTAATATAGACAAATGTCAGGAATGAAAAATAGATAAAAAATTTGTTTTATAAATATAAAACAACAACTTTAAATTAAGTAAAATATAAATTAATTTTTTTTTTTAGATAAATTCAACGGGTGAATGTGCAGAAATTTTAGAAAGAGGAGTTAACGATGAAATCCATGTACTATCGTTACAATGTGATAAGAGAACGATTTTGGCCTATGGAAATGAAAGTCGTGGACCGAATGGGAAATCGCAACCATCCGGAGCGAATTTATTACAATTGGTAATTTCATATACCGCATTAGCTCGAATCTAAGAGTCACCAAAAATTATCAAAAGCTTTTTATGAAATAACATAGAAAATAGATATAAGAATAAAATAATGAAATGTTGATTACGAAGAAGAATTGTGAAAACCAGCTGCTTTCACTACAACAAACAAATTTTAATGCAAATAATTCAAATTCCCTATGCACTTCATCTTCAGTGCAGATAAATGTTAATTGGCATTATTGTGTGAATTATTAAAATTATGAACCATCGAAATATTTGCATTAAATTTCTTTGTTGCTGGCTTTTCTCTTTATAAATAATAATGATTGTATATATTGATAGAAAAGAGCAAATTTGATAAACACATTACTTGATAAAAGAATTTCATTTAAATAGTAATAATCAAAAATTAAGACGCGCTCAATTTTTTTTTTTTTGGATATTAAAAAATGCGGCTTCACTTGGATCAAATACGGCATATAGTATAATGAATAAACAAACAATTGGTAATTCATTTTTTTAGAAATGGATCCATGAATTGTCTGTGATAGCTCAAAGGTGGGCGGACCAATGCCATTCTGGACCTGATAAATGTCGAAATACAGGTATCATCTGAGAATATAAATTATTACAAATTTATAATAAAAATTTTAAAATAATATTTCACCTTCCAGAAAAATTTGCTTGGGTTGGTCAAAATACCTATATGATGAAGAGGAATGAAGAGATTCCTGAGAGCTCTTGGAAGGATGCAATTGATGCCTGGTGGGGAGAGGTATCTTTGTTTGATCCTAAATATATTTCTCCTTTTCAGTAAGTTATTTCATTTTTTTCCATTGACCTAAGTAAATGAAAAAATAATATTAATTAATTTAAATGATTTGTTTGCAACACGTAGTCTTTTGAGATCCGTGTTATGTCATTTAATATTCTCTTTTTTTTTTTAAGACTTTTTTGGCATCGGGGGCCATTTAGATTCCGTCTTATATTTATTTATATTAGTTGGTAGCCAATATAATATAAATACAATTTTGTCGCTCAGGACGGGAAGCGAAGCTACGTGAAGCCAGACTTCTAGCTCTGCGCCAAGGGACAGGGCAATATTCTCTTTTATAATGAGCAAAAATTAATAAAAATAATAGAAAAATTAAAACTAGTCTAAATTACTAACTACAGTACTATAAGGAGATGAGTAGAAGAGTCTTGGAAGGAGCTTTTCCCCTACGTTAAAGTAGTAAGAGCAGCAAAAAGACGCTAAGATGCAATGACCAATTAATTAGATTTTTTTTTTGCAATAGAAGATATATGTGCCCTGTCTCTTGGTAGAGATAGAGGTACCGCCTCAAGTACCAAAGGTCAGCTCCCCGTCCTGAGCGTCAAAAATTTATTTAAATTATATTGGCTACCAATTAATTTCAATAAAAAAGAAGGGAGTCTAAATGGCCTTAAGTGTGGAAAAAAAAGAGATATGTCTACTTATTAAATAAATTTAAAAATTTAATATGCTTAAACACGAATTTATTTTTTAGTTCACCTGAAGGCACAGAACAATATACCCAAATTGCATGGGCGAGGACTAAATACGTAGGATGTGGACAAACTTATTTTAAAGTAAGAATAATTTATCATGAATCTTCTTTCATTTGTCTAATATATATTTAATTTTCTAGGCAAGAGACGGCTCATATAATCAAAAATATGTATGTAATTATGGAAATGGGGGCAACATCATAGGAGAAACAATGTATATTGAAGGTCCACCATGCAGTCAATGTTCCCCCGAATCCAAATTTTGTATATATGGATTATGTTACGAAGAGATTTAATTAAATTATTTTTAATGCTTTTATTTTATTTTTATATTTTTTATTTTTTATTTACTCCTTTACCCAAAGACCATGAGATACAATCATGCATTAATATAAAAATACATATTAAAAATTGTAAAGAGTCTTCTTGATTCAACATTTATACAACTTTGAAACAATTATTTATATATTAAAATTTTTTATATCGATTTGCATCTTTTAATATAATTTAAATTGAATTAAATTTTTTTACAAATTAAATTAAAATTGGAATTTGCAATAGTTTTAGTGCAGACGTGAAGTGACGTCGTAAACGAGGGAGGCAATTCTGTAATACCCATTGAGTTGAAAATGAGTCAAAAAATACAGTAAACAAGTTTTATAAATAAATTGGTATATCCAAAATTAATAAGAGACCTAACAGTACTGATATTCTATCTCAAATAATTTTGATAACCAACTAATATTAAAATAACAATTAATTTAATCGCCACCTCCCCTGTTCGCTCGAGAGAACAGCAGGAAAGAGAAAACGTTCTACGAGTGCCTTCTGAATTCATATGTTCCTATCTATAAGCAGCGAAGCCTATATATACCAAAAATTACTTTACCAGTGCTCACATTTATTAAACGCCTTCAGCGGTTCTGGCGTCTCCTCTTAATCGCGTATAGGTCATTTTTTCTTTTATAAAATAATTCACGGATGATGATAAGAACGGATTAATGTAATTGCTGCAAGAAAAAGATAAAGAAATAGTAATTTTAGATTTGAATGCAAGAACAGGAGATGAAAACCCAATCAAAATTGACGAAAATATTGATTAAGAAAGAAAATCACAATTATAAACCAAGAATACAAGAAATGAAGTAGTAAGGTAAGAGGGCTGTATATTTAACAGGAGGAAGGGAGCAAGCAGCCAAGTAAGAAGGATATTAAAACTCTTAAACTTGAGAGTCCATTGTCAAGAAGGCAAGAAATTAATTGAACTTTGCACAAGAGAGGTATGGAAAATATTAAATGAGAATAGCGAAGTGGATGAAGGAAAATTAACTTATATTGGGCCAAGAGGTGCTTCAGTTTTAGATAATATGTCGTTAATAGGGAGAAAGCCATGGTAAGAGATATAAATATAGAAGATAGAATTGAATCTGATCATATCTATCTAATCTTATTATATGAGCAATAATTATATATATTTGTATGTTGGTTGAGCTCGAAAACGACACTAGGGATTTTTTTGAAATTCACGTATTAGGGGGGTTTTGGGCTGACAAATCGATCTGTCGAGGTTTCATCTACGGGAAAACTCATTTTGATTGTAAATATTCACAGGTGTCAAAATCATAACATTTCAAGTGGGTTTTTGCAAAACAAAAATGGTTCAAGTGGCTTTGGGAACAGAGTATACAGAACAAAGCTTGCTCTTTTAAAATTTTTAACAAATACAAATAAATAATTAATAAAAATAAATAATAAATTAATAATAATAAATAATTAATTAATAAAAAATGTTAATAAAAATTGGATTAAATTATAGAAAGAAAAATAATCAACAAACAAACAAATTTAGATAAATAGAATTCCTTTTAGCGAAACGATTAAGGAAATAATTTGCTTTCTCTTAAGTCAAGGCCTCTATTTTTGGAAAACTTATTTAATAATTTTAATAATCGATTTAAAAAATTGTAATATTTTATTTCTATTAAGTGTTTGATTAGAAAAACAAATTGTAGAACTCCACCTAAAGAGTAAGTAATATGAAAAAGTCTAAAAAAGAATATTATAAAATTTTGTCGCTCAGGACGGGAAGCGAAACAAATATTATTTATTTCAATATTTTTTAAAGGACCGAGTCCCCCCCCCGTGACCGAAAGATTAAAGATACTGACATTGTCAATATTGATAACCTTAAAAGCCATGGGCAGTCCGATGAAAATTCATTTATATCAATTGGATACCAATAAATATGCCTGGATTACAAGTATCGTGAATCGTTTCTGGTCTATATGGCCTCAGATGCCTAAAAGACTTAAAAAAAAAGGACCGAGCGATACCTTGGTGTCCCAGATACTGTCTATTATCATGACTAAATTGGATATAGGAAAAAAAGAAGAAAGTAATAAATCTGAAGGATATAGAATGAAATTTGATGAATTTTCTATTTACTTATACATATCGATACATGTTCAAGTACTATTATTAAATGTTTAAACAATCTTTTTTCCATTTTTTGCATGCCTTCCTTCATACAGTCTGATCAAGTTACTAATTTTATGTCAAGTGAACTGAAGTCATACTTATATACAAGAGGACTAGCGATAACTAGTAACTTAAGGAAATGGCCAAATAGAGAAATATAATACATGGAATCATTTAGAAAATGATTACGTTAGCATTTTAATCTAAAGGATTAAAAAATACTCAGGGGCAACTTGTATTAGAAGAAGCACTCCATTCAATTCATCCCTATTGTTTTCATCAACGAATTATACTTCCCATTAATTAGTTTCTTCATCTCAGAAAATCATCTAATGGAAATTCCATTCCTTCGTCGCTCACATAACCAGGACGAGTCTTATTGAGAGAAATCAATAGGGAAAGTTAATATGAACCACTAATTGAAAAAGTGGACCTAATTGAAGCTAATCCACAATGCCATTATTAGATATCAATACGGGAGAGAACCTACCGTTTCCTTAAAACATTTAGCATTCTCGGGTAAGATATTTGAGCAGAGAAATAATTGTCACACTTTGCCACGGTATATAACACCTACTTTGCCATCAAATGATAATTATTTGATCTGATTTGGACGCTCCAATTCATAATTCGAAATCAAATGATAATATTGTTGCTTTGGTTTCTACTTCTCCGCCATATGACTCTAAAAATAATAGCCCTAAGCCATCTCCAAACTTATAATTTTTGCTGTTCGAGACCTTACTTTCTTTCCTACTCTAAAAAGGAAGTGTCCCAATTTCAAGGCCTTTAGATGTGAACCAAAAATTATTCAAAGAAATGAAGCCTAAAACTGAAGAGGAATAAAAAATCTTACAAAGAATTAATAGGAGGATTAATAAATTTATCAAATGCAATTTGACCTGAAATCGCTTTTAGTGCTCTCTTTAAGATGATATTGCAATGACCAGAAATTATTCATTGAAGATTAGTCAAAAGAATTTTACGAATCTGAAACGTACAATCAACCTAAGAATTTTATTGTATATGAAAAATCAACGTTCCGGAAGGCCAAGAACATCAACGAGCTTCACCAGCCAAGAAACAGTACTAAGTTATTGTGAAACATCCAAAAAATATGTAAGACAATCAAGTTGTGAGATTGGCATCAGCAAATTAAGTGTCCATCGCATTTTAAGACGTTGAAAATGGAAAGTTACAATCCAACAATGGTACATGCTATCAATGAAGATGATCCGGACAGAAGAAAATAATTTTGCGCTACTTGGAAAAATGTGTACATGATGCACAGTTTTTGGGAGATTGTTTGGAGCGATGAAGCTACCCTGCCCCTACCTGAAGCCACTAGATTAGTCTGCGCCAGAAAACCGACGAAACTGGAAGAATTAAAAGCAGCAATTGAGCAAGAATGCGAAAATGAAATGTTTATTGAAGTATGTGAATCAATACCCTACCGTTATCAGCAGTGTATTGATCAGAACAGTAATAATTTTGAACATCTGCCGTAGGAGAAAAAGTTATACATTTTATGTAGATTATTTTGCAATTTAAATATTAATTATATGTGAATAAAAACTGAAGTTATAATCATTCACATTGTGTATACACTGTGTATACATTTTTGGGTCACCCTGTATATTGTATTCTCTTTATATATTAATAACAAGTTTAAATCTCTATTATGAATATGAATCTGTTTTCTTTTAGATTGAGTAAAAACTTAAGAAAAAATAAGAGATAAAATCTAAATATATAAATATAGATTAAAAATATAATTTTTATTGAAAAAAAGAGATAGTCAAGACACTTCAAAATTTGATTGTTTTACTTTGTTGTTTGACCTATATAATACAATTGTCAATAGTATGTAAGAAACGAAGATAAAATTGATAAAATAAGTAAAAATGTAAATTAGTTATTTTTATAAACAGCGATTTATATTTTCTTTTTTAGATTTTATCTCTTTATTTGTGTTCTTAATCTTTATCTGTTTTCTTAAAATAAGAATTCATAGATAAAAATTGTTTATAAATGGCGAGTTTAGTAAAATGCTATAGAAAGCGAAGATTTGTTCGCAGCTAATCAAATCAGGTAGGTTGTTTAAAGAAATAAAAACTTATTTCTACACACCAAAGCGCCCC
>JAAAKE020008973.1:0-10958 GCA_010014785.2 Anisolabis maritima
AAACGAATGCAAACCTATATTTTTCAAGAATCTTGGCTTATGAATTTTCTTCCTATGATCTACCCTACCTAAATATTTTGCCTCTTGAAACCTAGAAATATTTTGAGGTCAGGTTAAGATTTCTAAGAATCCAGAAATGTCTCGATTGTAGAATTTCTAAGTTTAATTTTTTTTAATTATAGTTAGCCTTTTTTTTCTTTCGAAAAAAAAAAACTAAAATGCCGAAGTCTACGTGCACTACGTGTGTGCAGCCAGTAAAAAACAATCTTAACGAAAAACAAATAATATTCAAGTCATGTCATGTCAAACGCTCTCCTGTGTGGCAATAAATTACAAGTAATTAGGGACTAATAATACATTCCGTTTGTACTCTCGAGTTTGACGTTGCTCAAGAAACATTTTCTCTCTCTCTCTCTCTCTCTCTCTTGTCTCTTGGGAGAGAGGAAGTGAATGAACCAACCCCACTCTGCTGTGCTTTCTCTCTCTCTCTCTTTCTCTTTCTCTTTCTCTCCTCCACTCAAATCGGGGGAGCTTCTTATCTGCATTTCAGGGAGGTGGAGGAGGAGGAGGAGGAGGAAAACATGTCGAAGGTTATCAGTGTGTTAACAGTTGGCGGAACACACCCAAGATTATTATTATTATTATTTGCACCTCCTGCGCTCTGTTAAAAAATATTAATTTATTCATGTCATTTAGGAAAATGTAAAATTAAGCTATACATCATAGCAGTAAATTTATGACACTTTTTTTTTATTTTGCAACATAACAACATTTTACACATGTTATGCAATAATAATTGCTTGACCCGTTTTTTGTCTTTATTTTATTTATTTAGTGCAGAATTATTTTTATAAGTTCTGCTTTTGTAGCGAAGAATAATTAATGGGGGAGGCGAGATAGCTATATTTTTATTTAATTCCTGTGCTGGTGTTTCTCTGGACCCTCTTCAGAACTTGAAATAAACAGCCATTTCAAAATAAATAAATAATTTATTCTTCAGCATCAATGAGGCTACTCACCATCCAGAAGTTTTGCAGATGTGAGTTCGTTTAATTCTTGCGGAGATTCATATTCTATTTGGCCACATCCGAAGAATATTTTAATAATTAATATCGAATCTATTTCATTTGAACTATATTTTAGTATTCAATATAGGCTTCGGATGTTACGGGCCCGTGACTGGTCATTGTCTGGATGTAGCATATGAACCCAGAATCTGCCAGGTTTTTTTAATATTCATCTCTTAAACATCTTTAAAATAAAATCAGATCCTTTAAGCACTAGCGTAGTCAGGTCCAGGGACAGAGAAATTTGAACTTTGCAAGAAAAATAGCAAAAAGTTCAACTGTCCCTTGGAGTAGAGACAAGACTCTTGTTTCTTGGAGTCAATGCTTTCTGTTCTGAATTTATTGTCGGCTTTTGATGTTGAAAGATAAAGATAGACTGCCTTTAAGGGGCAGAGAAATAGATGTAAGGCTATAATATATATTTTTTAAACTTAAAATAATGGCGGACGGTAGTTGGGGCGGTATCAGTTGGATAACCGAAGGCGAAGAGAAGCAGAGGGAGAGGGATCGCTGGCTCGACTCTTCCCCTCCCACTTCCAATGCCTGCCTCTAATACATTTCCCAATCATATCCATTCTATTCTCCCCTCAAGTGGGCGTGACTTAAGATCCCTCCTCCTCTCTAAGAGACTTGAACGCTCTTCTCCTTCACATGTAGTCAAGCGAGAGGATCGAAAGAAGAGATCTGCATTCATTGATATCTTTCGAGACGCAGTTGAGTTCCAAAATATGAATTATATTCACTCATCTTATTATAATAGAATAAAAGGCAAAATCTTGATTTTGGTTTTATCTTTTATTGAGTTTCAACAAAAAAAAATGGCTGTCGTTTACATCGATTTTTTTTTTGCGCTCGCAATATTTTTCACTAGACATTACATATAAGAGAAAGTAAAAATGAGCGAAAATAAAAAGCGATCAACAAATTTTCCAAATTTCTCTCCAGTTTAACGAGGTCATGGTCCTCTCTTTCTTCTCTCATCCCCAAAATATTGGCTATAGTATATTTCTTCTTTTCTATTTTATTTATACTCTTTGGCTATATTCTGATTTAATCTCAGTGGTTGCATTTTGGACATTGCAAATTGAAATTGTCCACTGGACATTATAATAAGTAACGTTTTTATTTTATTTTTATTCTCCTTATCTTTTATATTGTTTTGATTATATTAAAATTTTTTTTTTACAATCCCAAAGAGAAAAGAAAAGATGTAATAACAAAACAGTTCAAAATTCTATTGCTAATATTATGATTTATATAATAAATTTTCCTCTCTCTCTCTCCTAATATAAAATAAAATATAATACTTTAGTTTTTCAGAAATTCTTATTTAATAAATAAATCTATGCGACTCAATTCACTACTCATGTAATATAATTTTATTGTACAATACAATAACATCATCTCTATATGGGAGGGGAAATATTTTTATTTGGCCTATATACCCATTTTTCTGAATAAAATGAGATATGACATTTGTCTAAATTTGTTAAAACTCTGTTAAAAAAAATTATTTTGCTTGGAGATGAGTACGTCCTCCGCTACGCAATAAAAAAAGACAAAGAATATTTAAATTTAATAAAATAATAATTAATATTAATTAAAATTTAAAATGATTTTTGTTTTTCATTAAATATCATTTGACTTTGACTTCACCTCCAATGCGATGATTTCTTAGATCACTATGGAGACCATAACCCCCCCCCCCCTTCCGAAAACGACCCAATTACTGTTCTTATAACATGGTAAATGAAAGCAATTCTTTTTTTTTATTTAATTCTTTCTCCTCCATTTTTTAAGTCAAATTATTTCTATTCTAAAAAAAAAAAAAACATTTCATTTTAAAACTAAAAAGGAAATGAACATTCTAATAATTTTCTATAGCCTGGTCTTTTTAAAAAAAAAAATTCGATTGTCTCCTATGTCTCTTTTTTTTTGAGACGAAAAAAAAAAAAATATTTTTCTCTTCTCAAAGGTGAAATTACTCTGATAATATTTCAAGGGATAAAATGAAGTTTCCAGTGAAGATGATAATAAAATAAACTCAAAAAGGGCAATTTTTTTTTTTATAATTTTAACAAATATGAATGAAATATGCAAAGAGAATAAAAAATGAATAATGGCTCTCTCTCTCTCTCTGAGGGGTGGGAATTTTATTGACTGAATCTTTCGTCTCTCTCTCTCTCTCTCTTCTCCTTTTACTTAATAAACCTCACTGAGAGAGAGAGAGAGAGCAAATAAATTGCTCTTAATTTCTTTTAATAAAACCAGACGTCGTCCTCGTCGTCAAGTTTTCCAACATGTTGCCGTCGACGAACGACGAGCAATCGACTTGGCTGTTGCTAACTTTATTACTTGAATTAATTGCAAACAACAAAACGGATATACAAAAACATACTCCAAGAAATTAACCCCCCGTGGGGATGGGAAGGAGGACGGGGGACGAAATAATTGCTCCTGTTCCGTCACCTCTATGTCAATTTTTTATCCTTTTATTGTTCAATATTATTAAGGGTGTCTAATTATTTTTGTTCTGATTAATTATAAAAAATAAAAACTGTTTTTTCACTGTATTAGGCTTATTATCTTAAAGAAAATACTATTGTAACTATAATAAAATAATTTGAATGACGTCTAATTTGATGATATTAAAAGATGTGCTTCTCAATGAATCTATCATTTGTCTTATCAATTACGCTGCTCTATGTCTATATTTGCTACACAGAAGCAAACGACACTTGGGCCTTGCACCTTGTTTGTATGGATGGCGACCACCTCCTTTCCTTCAGTCTTTCCAACCTTGCTCATCAAGCGGCTCTCGCAAATATTGACATATAGCTCGGTATAATTGATAAAGCAAGTGATTCATCAGATGTTCCAGAAGCACATCTATCAAATTCAACATCGATCAAATGGGGTAGTAAGGTGGTTGTTGTATTGGGCGAAGAAGTAAGCAGCCAGGTGAGAAGCCTCTTCGATATTAAAAGTGAGAGACGTTTCGGTTTTAATGTAATAATGCCATCATCAGAATTAATTCAAATGACAAAGCATTGAGTCCAAATTGGGGAGTTGTCAGTTACAAAGAATATTTGTATATAATGCCATTCATAATATACAGTGCTCTTTGTTCGAGTGACCAAATTGTTTTGTGTAATGCATTATTATTAAATTAAAGTCGAAACGTCTCAAATTTGAGAGTTTTAATATCGTAGAGGCTGCCTGCTCCTCCCTCCATTGTCAAATGATTTTATAACAGTGACAAAAGTTTTATCATTTTTTTTTTCTTAAGAAATTAAATTGATGCAGGGATACAAGATATAAACACAGGCGTTTATACATATGGACCCCTTTTGGGGAGTTACACCTAACATACAAGTTCCAAAGCTCTCACCCAGGAATAAGAGCCCTTTCTCCAAGGCGCTTAGTTCCTGTATGCAAACATTCCACCCCCTACTCACCCACCGATCAAATATCTTTTCTATTGTAATCTAAAAATGTACGAGTATACCGATGAGCCAGAAAACATTTCATAATTCACAGCCAAAGAAAGGGGGAAGGGGAAGGGGGGGGGATTAGAGTTAAATTTAGAAAAATTAAAAAATACAAATACGAATGAACTATTTTTTACGCTTTCACAAAAATAGAAAATACTTTTTTAGAAAAACAATAAATATAAATTAAATATAAAAGTATTTTATTTCAAAGAATATTCACCTGACCATCAAGGAAATGCAAAGTAAACTTCAGTAAAAACTCTTCAAATTAAATTTTCCTTTTTTTCTACATTAATATTGGCCTATATTCCTATATATGGTATATATATTCCTAAACCCTCCTCCTCTCTTTCTCGCTCCTGATATAGAATGTAATGAGGGGTGTGTGAGTGACGCCCCGTCTTGTAACGCAGCATATCCGCCGTGAAAGTAGATGGTCCCTGGTTCAAGTCCGGGAGGGTCCAAACTCCGCCACTCAAAGCAATCATCTCGCAGTTGCCAAACGATTACTGTCTCTTAGGGCGTTTTGAAAACCACAAACTTTTTCAAAACATTGCCCTATTATTCCATGTTAAAAATGTAAGAAATTGGCTGATTAATGACCTTAAATTTTTTTTTTGAAAAGTAAACACGAATGAAAATGAAATCTTGGCGTAAGAATTAAAAATTAGCAAACAAAAAAGGAGATAGAAAAATATTTTTTATACCATTAGAAAAAGGATAAAATTCTTTATCCAAAAATATA
Source organism: Anisolabis maritima (assembly GCA_010014785.2). Lineage (NCBI taxonomy): Eukaryota > Metazoa > Arthropoda > Insecta > Dermaptera > Anisolabididae > Anisolabis > Anisolabis maritima. Next base: position 5,307 of record JAAAKE020008973.1, read on the forward strand.
TGATCCATTTATCTGGCAACAACAAAATTTTCTAATATGAACTTTTGTCTTAATTAATCACTAATTCCAAAACCAGAAAAGTGGGAGAAACGCAAATTAGCTGAGATATTCTCTATTAAAAGCTGAATTCAACGATATATAGTTTATTATAGCAATTCCTGTCAGAGGGGGTGAAAAATTTCGAATTATAACTGAGTCTGTCTATGTGTATGTTCGTCAACACGATAGCTCGAACACGCTTTACTGTAGAACAACCAAATTTTATATACGTTCATCATAAGTCTCTCTAGCCCTGCCTGCCCTTGGCGCAGAGTTAGAGATCTGGCTTCACGTGCCAAAAGTCACTGGTTCGCTTCCCATCCTGAACGACAAAAATTTATTTAAATTATATTAGCTACTAATTAATTTAAATAAATTAGGACGGAGTTTAAATGGTCTCAGATGCCGAAAAAGATCTCTCTCAACCTTTGAGCTATTTCCCGCAATCAGGAGTGAAGCGTTTTTCTAAAAATCATGATAACTCAAATATGATTTCAGAGAGAGGTGTCAAATAAAAACCGATTTAGTTTTGATGTTAATTTAATAAACTAATTTCCCTATAAATATGTATACGAGAAATTCCTAATTTATTTATTTATTTTTGATTATGTATGAGAGAGAATGAATTGAATTGTTTTTTATTTTTTATTTATCGGTAATCGAATTAAAAAAATAAAATTGATTTTAATCTCCTTATCATGCAAATAATTAAATGTCAATTATCAATTAAATATAAATCAATTTGCATAGATTTCAATATCAACAGCTTATGATGTATGCACAATTTTTCCCAACATCATTTACAATATAAAATATTCTATTAGGCTACTTGAATATACAACTAATAAACTGATGCGGCCACCACAAAACCGATCAATGAATATTAAAAAACAAGTGTAGAGCATATGCTGCCAACTGCCATGCATCTTTATCAAAAGTTGAGAAATATTTGGTATGAAATACACACAGACCGACAATTAGCTCTTTGGTCTCCTACATGTGATAACATAGCAAAAATTGCAAATTAATGCACAGGCCTCGCTGGGGCTTTTAACGCCCTTTTTTCCTTCATTTACGACTTTTTTTTCGTCACCATTTAGCTTCCGTTTAAATTAATTGGTACACATATATAATTGAAATAAATTTATTGCTCAGGACGGGAAGTGAACAAGTGACCGTTAAATCTTGAAGCAAGAGTTTATCCCTTTTGACGCTTTCTTTTTATTATCTGATCCAAAAATTAGAATTGAGATAATATATTAACTGTACTAGTGCGAAGTTCAACCAACAAGTGTCTTCGACCAATCACAAGAATGTGATAAATAAATTCGAAATCCCCTTTTCTTGAGAGTGGAGTGGTGCTTTCGCTCCAAGGGTTCATGGTTCGCATCCCATCCTCGGCGATTAATTATATTGGCTAACAATTAATAAAGGAGAGATGTCGAAAAAGATGCAAAAATAAAGAGGCGTGCATGCGAGATCATTTTTTGTTTGTCTTTTATTTCAGAGCTCTAAGATTTTTCTTCTCTTTCTTAACTCGGAGAGAAAATTCAATTTTTGTTCTTATTTCATCTTTTACTGTTTATAGGAAGAAAAAGAGAAAAAAAAAAAAAACTTTACATCTTTTTTGTTTTTATTTTTATAGTTCTATTTCATCTCCCCAGTGTCGTAGGTGTCGTTTTATTTATCATCCGATGTTGTCAGGTCATTCATGAACCAACAACAACAGTAACATGCATGCATGTTTTTCTCGACTGTCTGCACATTTTCATGATGATGCAGGCATTTTTATTTTATGTAAGAAAATTTAAGGAAGCAAATTCTGTGTACTAACAATAAAATGCAATGGCATATCAAAGAATTCTCTTTCTAAAAACGTTTATATGATCGTAAAATACCAGGCGACCCCAGTGACGTAACTAACCCTCCATCAGGGGGGAGGAGAGCATATCTCTATTAGAGACGTCCTTAATTTGTATTCATTCATTAAATTGAAAAACTTAATGACCTAAGTTTTTTTCATTATTTACATATGGCTCTTTCTAAGGCTTGGGGTGGAAAGCCGTCCAACCTCTTTCGCTCCACCTCAGCACGCCCTGCTCTTCCCTTAGTTTTTAACCAATTACAGAAAATTACTTTTTTAGTTTTAAAGACTGCCCAGCTTGTGGAATAATTTAATGTTAGATTCTGAACAATCCTAAAATATGGGTCGATGTTTTTAAACAATTCAGTTTTTCAAAAAAACTCAAGAGGAAGACAGACAGACAGACGAGCTTCAAACTTCGGTAGTCTATTTTTTTTTTTGGGTGGAGGAGAGAAAGAGATAGAGAATATAAATAAAAATCACAAAATTTCTCTGAACGCAAAAGCGTAGGGATGTCCAAAGTGGCATTTTATTTTTTAGGGAAAGATTTTATTTTTTTACATCTCAAGGTGACCCCCCCCCCCCCATCCACTCTCCCCTTGGGTATGCTTTTATTATTAGTTTATTTTCCAATGCGCCAACTCGTATATAACCGCTCATCTCTCTTTTGATAAAGAACATGGAGGATACAAATCCACCCACTTACTTTTCCAGATTGCCAATATATTTCTCCTTTATCTCAAAAAAAAAAAAAAAAGCTTACAATTTTTATATACTTCACCTCTTTCAAATTTGTCCCTTTTAGTGCAATTAGTGATACGGTCTATTTATTTAATTTGATAGCTAATAGCAGGCCGCCTTTCTTTTTCTTTCCCATACTAATATATTGCAAATATATAATATTAACGGGAATATATATATTATGATTATGAAAAATTTAACCTCCTAATTTTAAAAAATATATAGTATTTACGTTTCAAGTCAGATAGATCCCAAAAATGCAAAAAAAAAATCATGACGTGTTTATATGTATATATGAGTAGCTTTTATTTTGGCTAATATCTCCGGAATCGCTTATCGGAAAAGGATAAAACTTGAGATTTTTTTTAGCTCTAGGAGGGTCTAAGAAGACATTAAAATTTAAAGAATCGGTCTAGAGGGGACGGTAAAAAAGGCCCCTCAATATTTATCAGCACCCGGCAGTAATAATTAAGACGTTTGTCTTCAACCCTGGACGGACCAATTTTCATAAGAATATGTTGAGTGGGAACGGATTCATTCTAAAAAAAATTAAATTAAGATAATAAACATACGTCATCGTAGATAGAAACTCCGAAATTTTGTTTAATTCTTTCACTTTTTTAAATTCAGTTAATGAGAAGCCAATTTGACTTGGAGACTCGATAGGGTAGCAGAGCGGTCATCTTATATTCTTAGAAGATATGGTTTTTAAGTCTCTTGGACCATTTAAACTAATCATATATATATACTTATTATGATACGAATTATCCAGGTATATTTATTTATACCAATTGGGATCCAATTGATTTAAATAAATTTTCATCTGAACCCCTTTGGGTTTTAAGATTATCAATATTGACAATGCCAATGTCTTTAACCTCTCAGCCACAGGACAAGGTATGGCTAAAAAGTGGGGGGAATTGGTGCAAGATACGCCTTTTTCCATGGGTGTTTGAATCCGGGCAACATGACTACTTTGAGAATGTGTAGCTGACAAACAATCATTTGGTAGTGAACTACAAAAAGCTTGGTTGAAGTAGGAAGGGGGAGGGAATCTTATTTTATTTATTTTTTTCGAAGAGAAATAAATATATTTCAAGGAAGTCTACTTTTTTCATTTAATCATCTGTCTCAAATTACTTTTATAATTACAAAAAAAAAAAAAAGTTTTTATTTATTTATTTTTTTTTTTTTATGAATCATGTCTTCTTTTTTGTCTACATTTTCTTAATTATTCTATTGCATGTTTATAATAAGATTGTACGAAAATTATTATCTCTTCTTTCTCTTTTGTCTCTCTCTCTCTCTCGTTGATTATTACAAGATGATATTGGAAAATATTAATCAATATATGGGCTGAGATGTTAATTGAATTTACGCCCTCGAGCTTTCCTCATTGGTTAGATTTCATTTAAAATTCATTGAAGAAACAACATAGAGAGAGAGAGAGAGAGAGAGAGAGAGAATGATCTTTTGTTAATAGATTCGCTCTTCTGAAATAAATCAGTTTTTTTTTTTTTTATTAAAAAAAAATTATTAAACCCGTCTAAACACGTTTAATTCTTCCTCTGATGTATAGGACTTGACATCAAATTAATAAGTTAACAAAAACAAAAATTTTAATCCCCTCGGGAGTGGAAATTAAACAATTTGAATTTCTTGGCCGACATTTCGAACGAAGATCACGTTCATCAGCCCTGGAGATGAAACGAAAGATAAATCGTTTTATTTCCACTCCCTGCTCCCGCTTCCATCGTCCATTAGGAAATGAACAGCCTCCAAGTCGAAGCTCTTCTACTACTCGTATTTATATTAAGCTGCTGAAATTTTATATTTAAGCTAGGAACTCTCGTTGCATGCAAGTCGAAGCTTTTCAATAAGAATACGGATTTTTTTTTTTTTTTTTTTTTTCAAAATTCGCTCTAATCAATTTGATTAAAATACAATTATTTATTAGATTATTGAATTTTAAGTATCCTATAGAAAAGATAGGACAACTCGCTGCGATGATAACAAAATATAAATATTTTTCATTCCTATCTATTATTCGATCTCCTTTGTTTTTGTATTGTGAATATTCTGGTTTTTTCTTGTTTTATTATCTTTGTTATGATTTCCATACAGCTACTTCTTTTTTTAATAAATACTGATCGATTGTTTGATTATTTTTAATTATATTTTCTATTTAAATTTAAAGGTTGCTATAATATAAATTTAAATAAGTATATAGGTATTTATCGATAAATCCAAAATTTTTTTTTTTTTGTATATTATATATTTATTTTGTAAAAAAAGAAAACGATCTAATCTTATATATCTAGATGTGTATGTATGTAATTTTTTTTCTTGAAAACGATTTGGATGATATTTGATCTATTTACTATTTCCGGGGCGCGGACTCGATTGCTTTAGGTCTCATCTTTGGGAAAATTTAGGATGTCTGGTGTGGTGGAAGAAATGAGCCTAAGAGGTCTTATGTTTAAATGCTAAAGTCTTTGAAAGGTCTCAATTATTGACCCTTGTACATTTAAAAAAAAAAAAAAAACCAGATACTTTTTATTACTAAAGGATTTTTTATAATTGGTAAAATAATTGATTAATACACACAAATGAAAAATTTCGAAATTAAAATGGTGAACGAGCCACGCACAAAAAGTGGTGTAACACCATATCACACAATTTTCATCCCCTTAGATAAGAGATAGACGTCATACCACATTTTAGTCTTTATCTTCATCTGTTATTTGTATTGTATTTTTATATTTATGTTAATTGTTTTTTTTCTTTTATCAGGATTGTATATAATCTTGTATAAAATGCCTTCATTTGCTGAGATGATCTCAGGTCAATTGTCTGAAATAATAATAAAAATAAAAATTAGGATTTGAGAATTATTTAGTTTTTATAAGCTCTGCATCTTTTCTTTTCTCCCAAAACAGATTTGCCTCATTATACAATAAAATCAGTTTTACAATCCTAGATTCTTCTCTTGAAATAAAAAAGGAATA
>JAAAKE020008984.1:0-10956 GCA_010014785.2 Anisolabis maritima
CGATAAGATGGGTGTTTGTACACAGATCAGAGATATGTGAACAGGCGTATATGTCTTGAGAAGACATCGCCATTTGAGTGCTGATGAGCATTATTTTATCTATATACACTTTATATATGCTATATATAATTTCGTATTGTAATATACAACAACTATATCTATAATTCTAATGCCTTATACATTGAATCCCTAATGACTGATGATGGCTCTATCTAATTAAATCCGAAACGTTTCATTATTTTGGGAGTTTTATTTCGATAGAGGGTACCCTACTGGCTGATTTCCTCCCATATCTCTCAGTTCAATTAATTTTGTTTTTTTGAATTTGAATTTTATTATTTTATTTATTATTAACCGAATCTATTGTATAGTTATCTAATCATCTATTATATACTAATATAATAACATACTGTATAATTAGAATTAATAGCTTGAGACGAGTTCAGATAAAAATACATCTTTCAAAATTAAAAAAAAAAAAACATCCTGTAACTTAAGCTGAGAGAAAGTACCTGCGAATTATTAAATACCAGTATATCTCGGATATATTTTACCTTTTTTACTTAACATAACTTTACTTTTAGAAATAATTGTCAAACTCGGCTTCCAGCGTATGACTGATTGCAACGGCATCATAACGCAACCCATAGCCATTCAGTAGCTCTCATGGTAAACATTTTCGGATTATAATATTGTATAGATATTCAAACAGTGTTGGACCAACTCGTCAGAGAATGTTTTTTACTTTCTCTTACCTATATATAAATAAAATATATAGTGAGAAAGCAAAAAAAATCGATGTCGAGATTTCAACGGAAATACAGGTTTTGAGGACCCCTGAAAAAAAAATGGGTTTCGCAAAATTTCTGTCTGCCTGTCTTTCAATAAGATTTCTCAAAAACGAAAAAATATAAGAGGCTGAAATTTTATATTTAAGCTAGGTACTTTCGTATTTTTTTTTATTTTTTATTTTTTTAAGTCCTTTTCGGCATCTGAGGCCATTTAGACTCCGTCCTTATTTAATTAAATTAATTGGTAGCCAATGTAATTTAAATAAATTTTTGTCGCTCAGGATGGGAAGCGAACCTCTACCTTTGGTACGTGAATACTTTCGTATTAATCCTTAACCACCTTAAAATAGAGTGTGGCCCTCAAGTTAGGATTTTATGAATTCCTAGATATGATAGGACAACTCGTTGCCATAGTAACAAAAAATAATTATTTTTAATTCCTATATATATATATATTTTTTTTTTTAAGTCTTTCGGTAACCATTTAGACTCCTCCCTTATTTATTTATACCAATTTGTAAATTCCTATATTTGAGAGATTAATTTAATTTAATTTTTTATAGTATTGATCAGTGATTAATACATACAAACGAAAAACTTTTAAAAATAAGAGGTAATATAAAATTGTGAACCGCTATCTGAGCCATTGAAGCCTAACGCAATGGAACAGCACATCACACAACTTTCATTAACTTTTAAGAGAAAGGGCCGTCACATCAGATTTTTTGTAAAGCAATATTATGTTTTTATTAATAACATAATTCAATCAATTGTAAGCAAGATGTTTGAAGCAAAAAACACTGTATATAATACAATTTAACCCGAAACATAAATAAAATACTGTTTCTCTAAAAAATATCCTGGTTGAGACTCCAAAATCTCTATCCATTTGTATATAAAGTCACTCAACTTCATTCTATTTTGCTTTACCGAACCTAACAGATTAAATTTAGTCTCACATAACTAAAGCCTCTCCAATTTAACCCGCTAAGAAAAGAATTCTATCTTATCTTAGTGCAGCATTGTAGAGAGGATTTTGTTAGTGTAAGAATCAAAACGAATTTTTCAAAGAAAGAAAGAAATTTCTGAGTCGACATTTCATCATTAGTTTGTAAGAATGCTAGATGTTCAAGAGGAAACAATTGAATTCCCTATGATAGGCACAATCTGTGCTCAAAATTTAACTTCTGGAAGAGAAAATTAATTTTGATTTTTCCTTCTTGGATATTTATTCTTCCTTTCATGTCCATGAGGAGCTCTAGGACTCACAATAAATTATCAATTAATTACAATTTAAATAATAGGGCATATATTTTTTATTTGATTTATATTCATACTAATTCATTGTTCGTGAGTGTTTATGATGCTATAAAATATATTATCGAGTCCAATCACTTCATATTGATTCGATAATGATACTTTTTAGAATTTAGGGTAGTATTATAACTCAAATAAAAACAAAATATATATAAATTTAAAGTAAATATAAATAAGTTTTTTAAGAAAAAAATTGTTTAATGGAAGTCACAGGTCAGTAAAACTGAGAAGTGGATGGATCTCCTCTGGATAAATAGAAAAATAAGATCTTTGTTTTTAATTTAAAAAGGGCTAAGTAAATTTTAAAAAATTTAAAATTTTTTGTGAATATATTTTTTAGTGGATCAAGTGACCTTCTCACAAATAAACAAACTATGACTTGTCTAAGTCATATTATTTCTCTCAAAAAATTTTGTCACCTCTCCCTTAGTTATACACCTTGAATTTTTCTAATATTCCTCATCAAATACAAATGGTCTTTAAATACGTAAAAGTAGTTAAAATGATTAATTATAAAAGTTTCCATTTCGTTACACATTTTTTCTAATTTTTTAACAAAGAAAAAATCCGGAAAGAGATTAATAAAATAACTATTTTCATAAAAGGATATTTTTTCTCAAAAGAGAACCAAGGATATAAAAATATTTCTTGAAATTTATTCATTCAGGCAATTCTCCCTTGAGTACCCTAAAAATCACTATTTCTCACTGTTTTTGTTGCTAATTTATTTTTAATTTTGTTATCGGGTATAAATATTAATATAGGCTATTTATTATATACCAATGGGGCAATAAAAGGGAGGAATGAGGGCGGCAAAACATCTATAAAAAAAGATCAGACAAAATATGACAAAGAGCATTGGCAAATTCTTATTAGGGGGGTCCATCCTTCCCCTGAAAAAAGTTTGTTATACATAATGTTTTTTCATTGGATATCTCACATTTTTTAAATAAAGGAAACATTTATATAGATGCTACTTGAAATTAATAGATATAAACAGAAAAAGCTCTTTTACTAAAAAAAAATAACTTTTTCTTAAGAAAATATTTTTATTTTGATATTTCCGGTATCCTCCCTTCCAGGTATATCTATCTATCTCTCTATATTAGTAAATCAATTAAATTAGTTGAAAAATAAAGCTTTATTTATTATTTTTAATTATAATTACAGTTAAATAAGAAAATCACAATTGCATACTGCTCACTATTAAATTAATAAATATGTCTGATGTCAGTTTCAGGAGAGGGCTCAAGGCTTAGCTCTACAGACTCGTTCATGGACTTGCAATCGATCGGGATTGAAAGTGCGTTTGCAGAAAGAGCAAGGAACCAATTGATTTATGTGTGATTCCCAAGCAACTTGCATTGCTGCCTCTCGATCATGAGAGCCGCTCGCTAGAATAAAACAAAAGTACAAGGTATAACAAAAAATATCGTGATTATTATGCTATGCCTACACAATTTCATTTTTTAGTCCGAAAAAAAATCCTTTAATATAAAAGATCAATCCCTTATCTATTACAATTTTTTTTTGCTAGTTAGTTTCTTTTTCAGCATCTGAGGTCATTTAGATTCCGTCCTTATTTATTTAAATGGTAGCCAATATAGTTTCAATAAATTTTTTTCGCTCAGGATGGGAAGCGAACCACTGACTCTTGAAATATGAAATGAAACCTATCTCAGCTCCAAGGAAAAGACGGGATATCACAATTCTTAAAAAATATCCCATACTCTCACTCAATAAGAGTAAATTTTATAAATGAACAAGTATAATAACGAGAAACATTTTTTATTTTATTTATGTCTAAAATTTTTGTGAATGCCTGACTCTGATATATATATATATTTTAGAAATAAGACATTTTTCTGATGAAAATATTGTATTTTTACTTCAGAGAGATGCCTTCTTTTTAAAATCTTTTTCTTTTATAGATCAAAAGAGATTATGGAATTTATTTATTTGACTTATTGACCGGAATGTTTAGATATTATTTGCAAGAGTAGGGTTGGACAAAAATGTCGTGCAGCTAGAGTTCAATAACCTGGCTTCCAAATTTGATCGATCTCTTCGAATTTATTTATGAAACAGATTTAGTAATTTCACATCTCTTAAGAACAGGATATTAATAAAAAAATATCTTCTGATGTCAAAGTAATTTAATAAATATACCAATTTCTTTGGGAATATTATTCATAAAGCAGGTCACAAACTTTTTCTCCTTAACTTAATCCGAATCTAATTCTTTCATGGAATCTAAAAATTTTTCTTTCTATTTTTTGTTTTATACACTTAATTTAATTTTATATAATTATATATAATTTTCTATTTTAGCTTCACGAAATGAATATTTTTAAATCCTTTGAAAAGAAAAATAAAAAATAAATAAATAATTTCTTTCATCAAAAATTTTATATTTATTTGAATATTTTATGAATTTATTTATTTATTTATCTTTTAATTCAGGCATCATCATAGTTACTTTAGAGGACAACTTTCTAGGGTTTGTTTGGTTTGAATTTCCGTTACCTTTCCCACCCCAGGCATCATTAATAGAGTTAGATACATTTTTGACAAGAATGTATGTGAATTCTCTTCAACTCAGGATATTAAGCTCTAATAAGATAATTGCTTTATCTACTCATTATATTTCTAATTATTGAAAAAGATAATTATATTATCTAATGATCTAATCTCAATACCTGGACGAATAGGTTCAGTTCGTCGTTGGTGTTCGGGTAATCTTGCGTTTTCTTGTCGCCATCTTTCCAGACAATGTGGCTCATGAATTGACACCGATCGTGTTCCAAACATTCGTCCACATATATAACAGATGACAGGTCCACCACTTCGTTTCCTGCCTGCAGACTGAGGAGTTTCGTCTTTGTTTGCCGATTCTGCCGCCTAAAAAAAAAAATTATTTTCCTCTCATCCGAATAATGGTATTAAAATAATCATTATCTTTTATTATAAATAATTTGTCACCATCTCAATAAGTGTTTTAGAAATTCCTTATCTTTCAATTTTTATTTATTGTATTTTCCTTTTTCTGCTTACTTTCTAATCTTGCCTGAACTCATGAGAAGAAGTAAGATTCTCTCTAATAGTAATGCAAGAGGATCGTAAAAAACAGAATCGTCAAAGACCTCTTCTTATACATAGACTATACGTTCTTTAAGAATTCCCCATCTCTAAATTTCTTCTCATTAATTATTTTAATGTTATTTTATTTTTGTTATAATATATTTTAAGCCTAAATATTATAATTATTAATCGAGAAATAAACTTTTAAGGTTTAACACTTATAATATAATTGTAGACGTCCTTTCTTCTTCAGAACATTTCTGATACTGAAATTTAAATATATTCTCGACATTTTCCAGGGAAATATGTTCAAATAATCGTCTCATCGGCATGATTAGTCTCTTATTTGATAGTCTTTTCTATAATTTATCATTCACCGAAGATGAAGTGCGTTTATCATAACAGTTATAACGACATCAAAAGGCCCTTTTACTACCATTGGATAATTAATTTCTTACCTCCTCTCCCTCTTCTCACCCCAACAAATTTGAAGAAATGAAAAAATACAATCAGCCCAGTATTATGTCCAAATTTATTTGCAAATATTTTGGCTGACTTGACGTTGAGTCAAAAATATAATTTAATGATGGTCTATTAAACTTTTTCCAAGGCCCCACAAAACCTTCATTTCTAATTATTATTTAACAAAATAAATAAAATAAGATCTTGCTTTGCAATCTCTCTGTGCAAATAGTTTTCATTGATTGACCTAAAAATCAAGACGAGGTCGACCGTGTCATTTCATTCCTTAGGTTAAAACTCATTTAATAAGATCAATACACATAAAATTTTTTATTTTTTTCATTTTCATACTAAAAGAAAAAATTAGGTTCATGGTACCAGGCGGTTCCAAATGGAATAATCAGTTTGAAATGGCAATGACCCCGTCTTAAGTCCGGAGGTAAACAAACGCCCCGGAATAGCTTTAAAAAGTAAAACCCCTCGGATCGATTGTGTTTGCTACGATCCCTATTCGAGTATATTGAATTCGGTGGCAGGTACCGCCAAGGGCAAAGGCTTTGGTCGATGAGCCTTTTTATTGGTGGTGGACACATGCGAGGGTCAAGGGCAACCACCACCTGTCCACCGATTCACCAATTTGTCACTTACTCTGACAGCTTTTGGAATATATAATTGAATTAAGTCCAAATTGCCTTATTCTTTCTTTTGTTTGCTCGTCATATTCTTATCTGATATATCATGGATTAATTTAATTAATGTTTCAGAGATTTTTATTTTTTTATTATAATGGTCTTTTGACACAATTTGACAAGTTTTCTGAACCAACTTTATCGGCTTTTCCTGGGGAATAATATATTAGAGACACACCCCAGCAAGACCGCAGAATATTTTACAAGGGAATGGGCAAATGGCAACGACTTTTGCTATAAAATCTTCTTTAAAGATATTAATTTTTATCAATGATTTTTTAATATAACCCCCTTGCTCCATAATGCTAACTCCCGTGAATCCAGTAAAATTTTACTCCTTCTAGTGGCCTCCCCACTAATTGGAAGATATTAAATATTTTTAGCTTATATATTTTTACTCAAACTCAACCGTTCATCGACAGAGAGTTGATGGTAAGGAGTTGAGAGATAAATATTGTTACCAAAAGGTAGGGAAGAGCTTGTCACTCGTCACGGTTAGGACTTGACATAGGCTTATAGTAATAATAATTTTAATTTCAATAAATTTACCTAGCACTTTCATAATAGATTTTTAATCTTTCACTATTTAATATTATTATTCTTTAGCATTTTGAATATCTATTCTCTATAATCATTATTAGTCTGATAAAAAATTACTTAAAAGGAATTATTTTATCATAATTACCTAGAATTTACCTAAAAATCAACTTATAAAAAAAAAGGATATTAATTTCTTTCCTCATCAATATGCAAATTAGCTTAGCCAAAGAAAAAGGAATTTTAGATTTCAACTTTATAGGTCAAATGTAAGAAAAGGTCAAGAACACTCTTCTTAATTAAAGAGACTAACTAATCTTGTGGTAAGATAACATAGAAACCCTCTAAAATTTTATTTTAATACACCAGGTTTATTTCTAAAACTAAAATTGATTAAAAAATTAAAAAAATTTTCCAAGCCAATATAATTGATTATAATGTCAAAATGACAAGTAGAAAACAAACGACTTGTTCTTTCTATTTCTATCGCTCCAAATAAAAAAAAAGGAAATTTAATTGGTTTTTAATGCCTTAATACATTCCATTTTTATTCAAAATAATTAAAGAATAATGTTCTAATCTTTTTTCCAGCGTTGAAAACATTTCGATTGATAGATAGTGTTGTGATATTTTCGTTAACCACGCAAACACAACCTGCTGCGCCAAGGAATTCCATGTTGAGAATGGCTTCAAATTACATCTTGAATTTTTATGTATGTATATAAATCTAATCGTTAATCTATAATTCTTGTGTTTTAAGCAAAGATAAATTATTAGTTTATAAAATGATAAGATTTGTTTCTTTTAAAGTATATTTATTATCTGCCAACAAGAGCTCTGAATGATTTTAAATAAAGGTAGTGTACTTAAAAAATGATTTATGTATTTTCGCTTTGAAAAAATGAGAAATGCTTCAAAGTGAATTGGTAATGTCTTGAAAAAGAATGAAATTGCCACACCACCTATTTATCATAAGAAACTCTATCTATTTAACAACCCTAACCTTGAAGGCCCTATTTCCTCTCCCTCTCTGATTTTAGAATATTTCGTTTTTGAGAGTTTTACCTGGATATTTTAGATTTTGATGTCTATAAAGATAATTTTGAATATTTTTATTTTCAGAAAAGGACACGCCCTCAAATGGCCAACCAACTAGCTCTTAGGTCTTAATTAATTCAATTATTACCATTTGTAGAAATTTGTTTGTTTTTGCAGGAGAGCAACCCAACTAATGGATTTTTCAATTAATTGCTCCAGAGTTCCTAGAGAGATGATCATGAATGGTCAGTTATTAATATCTGGGAGATTTAACAAATCCGCATGAGAAGTATGAGGAGCTCTCTGGAAAAATTCATTAGTGAGTTGGCCATTTGAGTGCCTCTATTCCAACAAATTTCTGCAACCCTATAATACCTCCCAAATTCTTTACTGGTTTATCTAAATTTCTGACTGTATAAAAATAAATTGGGCTATCAACTCTGGTAGGTGAACCAAAACATTCCAAAATTTTGCATAAAATTATTACGGTGCTTTTTTATATGAGTAAAGTAGGCTATGTTTTCCAAATATTGATGATTAATAATTCAATATTTTTATCTTTTAATCTTCCAGTGCAGTAGTAGTTTTATTAACAATCGAAAAAGATATATTACATTGCGTGTTGATAATTATCCAAACCGGCTGTCTATTCTTCTATGTTTTCCAATCGATTCAAATTATGACCTTTTCTGAATATTTGTTTCCATAATTCTTTTCCTAACATTAGATAATAATTACCAATATTTTTTTGGTAGATAATAAAATGGATCTAGGAATACCTTGAACCATAAAGTTGTCCTCATTTCGTTCTAGTCTGAATTTGATTGAAATTAACTAACAAGGAAACATGATGTATCTCATATCCGGGGTTGTTAAAGAACATGTAAATATTTTTAAAAATCATTAAAAATTTCTTATACTTAGGCCAGAATTAATAAATTTAAAACTTAAATTTAAACTGAAGTTATCAGTGGCGACTCGTGCCTTGATATCGAGGGGGTTTAAGATTTCAAATAGGGATGACCATGAAATTATCATGGATCAATTTTATTTTTCAATATATTCCACACTAACTCCAGTCATAAAATAATTTTACTGCAATAAATGTTGTCTTTTATAAATATAATACATATGTACAGAGTAAAAAAATTCATCGAATAGGATAAAGGAAAAAGAAAATAGAAACTTATATTATTCATATTATTTGTATTAATTGCCCCCATGCAAGAACAATCCTGCTTTTTTGCGGTATTAATCCAACTATCTAGCGATATAATCTAAATATCGAACTCTGTTCTAGGGCTGCTTAGGCCGCAGCTCCTACGAGGAATTTTTTCATACATAGAGAATAACTTATGAATCTCAGCGAAAACCGCTGAAGTTAGCCGAATAGGTGTTCTTATCGGAGCTGCTTGACTCAACTGCCTGGAGCTGACAGTTTCTTTCGAGTGCTCACGAGATAATATCAATTGCGGTTAAAATGAATTAAAAATACGGATAATTTGAAGTATTTATATAATAATAAATATTCAAAATAATGAATAATTATTATATTATTGGTATTTTCAATCATAAATTTAATAATTAATTTTTGCTTTTTGCTCCAGCGCCTATGCACGAGCCGCTCACTACTAGTTGTTACCAGGGATGAATATATCGATGGGAATCACGAGTTACCCGAGCTAAGAATAATATTTCTTCTGTTTCCCCTCTGTCTTTCTTCTCTTTAATTCTTAAAAGTGGGGATTTTAAAAGATAATAATAATTAGAGATGGGACGAATCTAAAAATCTTGGAATTTGATTTGGGATTTTTACAAAATTTTGTCGAATCTCTAAAAAAAGAAAAAAATATTTTATAAATTTATTGTTTACATTCTTTTTTATTTATATATATTTTTTATATTTTTTTTTCGTTTGTTTCTTGGCCATTGTTATTCTCTGCCTTTTTTGAATTACCTAGGTTTTTAGGCTTTTCGTTTTAATGTTTATTAGTCCGTTCCTCGCCCTGGCCATGATAATGACTTTCCTCTGTGGAAAAAAAAGAAAAGGAGAATAATATAATAAAAACATGCTTAATGACGGGAGCGTGACGTCACGAGCTAAAGGCTAGTTCTGGGGGATCGTTTAGTAAAGAAATATTCAATTGATTTAACATATTTTGCCTCTAAGGTCACATTAATCATCAACCCTGATACGATTTGTCATCGATGGCGTCGTTAGGGATGGCAGGGCCCCTCCGAAATTAGTTATTCTTTTCAATTTGTCTTTCTAAATTTAGAATTAATACAAATATAGAAAAGCAACAGTTGCTTTTAGTTAATTTAAGAATTAAATTATTTTTAAAACCTTTTAAATCATCAATAAATAATGATAAAAGAAAAAGATAAAAAACTATTCTTTTGGCGATTAAAAATTTATAGTATTTTAATTAAATTTAAATTATTTAACACCTTGTTTTCAAAGTAACATCTATTAAACTTTTTCTCTCACTTTTATGATGATCTTTTTTTAGATAATGCTACAAAAAATATAGTTTCCTCAAAGCAACAGTTACAGAACCTTTTTTTCTTGGATTTTTTGTGAACATTTAAGTATCATGAATCTCATGACTATTTAATTTAAAATTTTGTTTAGAACTACTACCGCTATTCCTTTGAGTTAATATTACTGGAACACATTTTGTGAAATCCCTCCTTCTGATATCAGATTTTAATTTTAGAACCTAGACTTTGCCATTTTCCATTTGACTTTTTTCTATTTTTATTTTCCCCCTGGCGTCAAAATTAGTCTAGTGCTACTTTATTTTTTACTAGAACCTTGCTTATTTTAATATTATCTACCTCAAAAGTAAATTGACAACCTCTACCTTTTGTTTTGCTTTATGGAGAGCCACATGAAATTCAAAATCATCAAATTGCATAATGTTTTAGCTATTATTAAATTTAATATTTTCTGATTTCATGTATCCATTTAGACCAGTGATTCTCAACCTGGGCGATATCGCCCCCTGGGGGGCGATCGAAAACTTATAGTGGGCGAT
>JAAAKE020008995.1:0-10956 GCA_010014785.2 Anisolabis maritima
TTCATCGAACCCACATCCCTTGTCTTTTAAGGTTATCAATATTTAAAATGTCATTTTCTCGGCCGCGAGGGGGAGGGAGGTTTGGTTACATATTAATTTAAATAATTATGGGGTGTATTTGATCTGAGAGGCTGAAAAGTCAGAAAAAAATAAATAAATAATTTACAATTTGAATTTTGTTTTAATTAATTGAAAATTTATAGTTGAGGGTTGAGATAGTTAAATGAGGAATTCTTTAAATAAAAGTAATCTCTAAGAGTAAGCCGAAAAGTAGAAAATATAGAAAAATAGAAATTGAATTATTTTCTCAAAATATCAGAAAATATTTCTATTTTGCTATCTTACCTTACTATAAATTTATAAAGAAAAAAAAAGAGACAAATTGCAGCCGACCCACTTTATGATGATCTAGTTCTAACGGATTGATAAAACGGGGGTAGAGGGTCGGAATTCGAGCCAACTTCTATTCATCTAATTCTCTGCCTTAAATCGTTAAGGTATATCAAATTTTAAACTCCTAAGAGGTTCAGTGCTTGGTATAATTAAAACCTCTACCGCCATAAACCACGAGGGAACGTGTACTCACTCTCGGTAGTTTTGTATGCAATCTATGTACTTTACTAAATAAGGCTTGTTTTATTCTTATTTATCTATCAAGATTTGCTCTCATCTATATAATAATTAATATATGTTTCGGTTATATTTTTAAAAATAATTACGTCATAATCATTAGACAATCTATTTAGATTATTAAGCGACTTTACTACCTTAAATTACTAATTATTTTTTTGTTTGAATTTTTTTGTACTTAAGACCTAACCTATATACAAATAATTCAATTTTTTGAACTTTAACTGTTTTTTTGCCATATACCGAAAATCTAATTTTTATTAAAATACCGGTAATCGAATCTCTGCTCCTAAAATCCTGCCCGGTTTTAAAATTATCTGTCTTTAACTGGTGCTATAGATTTATTTGGCACAGATATTTTCAAAAAAATATTTGCCTCAAATATCAATCTCCTTAATTTTCTTATTTAATAAATGTTTTCCTTAATAAATTAGATGTACCCTTTTATATTTTAGAGAATGAAAAGATTAATGCAACCAACATCTTTTATATTATAGCAGAGAAAAGAAAAAAAATCCTCAAACAAAGTAAATTTCATTCAAAGATCATATTTCCACTCTCTTCTGTAAAAAAAAAAAAATAGAAGAGAGCAAGCATTTTATTCTTTCTTTGATACTTCTCCTTTAATTACATCGTCCAGTAAATTATTTACAATAATAAAATTCATACATGTTAAAGTTGAAATATTTTGTCTTTAATTTAATTTGAGAATATGCTAAATTCTCTTTGAAGAATGCCTCTCAAAGCAGAGAGAAGAGGAAGTGGGGGTAATGCTTTAGCCGCCTATGCAAAATGTCTGTATAATTATTTTATTTATTTTATTTATTTTCTTCATTAAAAGGACAAATGAATCAATAAATTACGATTCTAGCTTGCTTGAATTTTCTAAATATAATAATCTTCAAATTCCCGGAGTGATTAAGATTAACAAGTCGTTTTTTGGATATTATTTTGTAATGAATGTTTTTCTACGGAGGGAGAAAGGCCTCGCCAAACTCTTGGAAGCCATTGGAGAGGATACAGGACATGTTTGTGAACTTGTGAGTGCTAAGAGGCAAAAAGAGGAAGCGTTTCCACTTGCTTTCATTTTGCATAATCGCTCTCTTTCAATCCCTTAGGTTCGCTCTTTTTATAATTATAAAGGCAGTAATTCTCATCTTTTACATAATTTTTTTGTTTAATAAAATAAATTCCTAACTAATTTTTGCTAATTTATCAATCAATTATTAACCTGAACAAAACGTTTCTATTCATTGAATTCTCAGAAAGGTTTAAACAATGAACTGCAGTTTATGTAATGTTTATGTTTTTTTTAACATATTTGCCGACTTTCTCAGTATAAAATGTTATTCTATACAAAAGAAGTTTAAGCCATAAATAATTGCCAGCTTTCCTCTAACAAGATGTCTGGTTACGCCCATGATCATTAAGATTTGTAGAAATATTTATTTTTCTTTTCTTGAAGCAATTTTCATTCGAAACAATATATTTTAATATAAAGAGTTAAATTTAAAAAGGAATTAAGCAAAAAAAGAAACTTTAAGAAGAAATAAATTGCGCACTTTTTTTTCCCCCAAGTTTTTTATTTATGAAAAAAGTTTTATTTTATCTTTCTAGAAGGCATTGATTTGTAAATTTATATCAGATAAAGAGATCCTATTCAGTTGTTAAAAAAAAATAGGAAACCAATAAAAAATGAGTGAAGGAAACATTTGAAATAGTGTGTAGTTAACATATGAAAACAAATCTTTTCTCAATACTTTTTCCTTCTAATTTTTTTACCATTAAAAGAAAAACTATTTTCATTGTAAAGAAGCAAATTGCTTTTGTAAAATACTTATTTGAAGAGATAAAGAATAAATTTTTATATATAAAATACTTAAAAGCTTTTTTTTATCAGAATCCTAAAAAATATGATAAATAAAAAATATTATAAAAAATTATATCCTATATTCCTCTTCCAGATCCTGACTGCGTCACAAGTTCTATCATTATCAGCAATTTTTTAAAATTTGTAATTTTCTATTTAATGAGAACAATGCAAGATAAGTAATAGGGCTTTGTTATTGTAATAAACTCTTCCTATTGAATAAATTCCAAGAAAACATGCCAGTGAACCGATCTAAAATAAATACAAGATATTTCCAGAAAATGGAATTTTTTATGGGACACTTTTAATTGTAACGATAAAAAATGTTATGGGACATTTGTCTGGATCAGTAGTTAATCCTGTAATCCCTCCGTGACGTCTTAGCTTATGAGGTCGAAACTATCAGATATCAATAGTGGGGAGAATTCATTTGTTAGCTGATACTACGATTCACGATCCCACAAATTATATTAATCTAAGGGATTCTCTCTAATTGTGTCACGATTTATCAGTTTTCACTCGCGAAAGAAAATGCCGCTCTTATATTCAGAACCCTTGGACTAGATATATCTGACTGTTAAATTAATTAGATTTATTAGGTGCTTTCTTTATGGAAGAACTCAAAATATAAAAGTAGGTAGTAGTCTGTCTGATAGGGTAGATGTTACGTCAGGGGTGATTCAGGGTAGTGTTTTAGGTCCCTTTCTTTTTCTTATCTATGTGAATGATTTGCCTTCTGTAGTGTAATCATCAATTAGGCTTTTCACGGATGATTGTGTCGAATAGTAGATAGTGATAGGGTTATTTTACAGAATGATTTGGATCAAATTGTAGAATTGTGTAGTTCTAATTCGATGGAACTCAACCATTCTAAATTAAATGTACAGGTTTGGTTTGTTCAGAAAATTATTCGGTTAATGGAAATATTATCAATGAATCTAAATTTTATAAATTTTTGGGAATTCATATTCAAACAAATTTAAAATGGGATACAAGTATTAATTATATAAGGCTTATAGGAAGCTGGTGTAAAGTTTTGAAAGGTAATTCTAAGGAGGGCAGCTAGGTTTGTTTTTGGAAATTGGATAGGTTTAGTAATCCTACTTTAATGAATAGCGAGTTAGGATGGGCTAGTTTATTAGAAAAGAGGGAATGGGCTAAATTGAAAGTGATGTTTAGGGCGTATCAAGGTTTGGGAGGAAATAGTACCAAGGAGGTTTCAAGAGTCAAATTACTTAGGGTAGATCAAAGAAAGAAAATTCATAAGCCAAGATTCTTGCATTCGTTTGTAGGATCTCATTTGATTGATTTGTGAAACAGTCTGATGTCCCTACTTGGGATTATAGTCCTCTGCCCACTATGATTATTGTATTGCGGACAAATGTCACTTTGGGAGGAATCATGGACTTTAATTCAATAAAACATCGACCATGGTAATACCTGTAAAAAAGTGTCAAAGCGTCTTCTGTGGTCGAGTGACTGCAAGGAGGCAGTTAGACTCTCGTCTCCGATCAGTCTCACTGCACGCCTTTGAATCGTATTAAGGGAAGAGAGAGCCTGCTTAGAAGCTCCTCTCCATATGTGGGACCCATAGTTAAGACACGAACGAATTTGAGCCTTGTGTATAAGGTTAGAAGTTGGTGAGGCGACTTTTCCTGAAGCCATATTGCATATCATTTAGAAGGCCATGAGAGTCAAGATTTGGAGTTTCAAGGTTTTTTCCATAATTTTCGATAATATGGACGTTAAGGCTATTGGGCGATAGTTATTAGCCTTTTTTGGGAATAGACTGTATCTTTGCTAGTTTCCATGATTCTGGAAAAACTCCCGTTAAAATGAGAGTGTGAACAGCCGAGATATGATTGGGCTCAGCTCGGGAGAATATTTTTTGATTACAAAGGTGGAATACCATCAGGCCCCGCAGATTT
This sequence comes from Anisolabis maritima, assembly GCA_010014785.2. Lineage (NCBI taxonomy): Eukaryota > Metazoa > Arthropoda > Insecta > Dermaptera > Anisolabididae > Anisolabis > Anisolabis maritima. The sequence goes on from JAAAKE020008995.1 coordinate 4,429, forward strand.
ATCTATCGCTAATTCCGTAATGATTTTTTTTATTTGTTGAGGTCTAAATTGGATTTTTCCCATTGAACTACTTTTAGAACTCTGGGTTGGAGGTTCGCAATCGTTGGCTTTTTCATCGATAATGGAATTAGACGCAAAGATAAACTTTGCGTTTTGGGCCTTTTCAAATGATGATGTAACTGATTTTCCATTGGGCAAATTCAAAGGAGGAAATGAAGATGAGGCAAAATTGCGGCCAAAAGCCTTGGCTAGGGACCAGAATTGACAATTTCTATTTGGACAGGATACCAGTTGTCGCATTTCTTTTTGATCGTATGCCCTCTTCGCCATATTAATGGTTTTTTGACAGAGATTCTTAGCCCTATGAACTCTGATGGATTTTGGTGTAGGCTTTGTTTTTAGCACGGAAGGCCTTTTCACATTCGGCAGTAATCCACGGTTTGAAATTGCTTCCCTTCTGGACGACTTTGAAGGGTATGAATAATTCCATTCCATGATGATAACCTCAGTGATACAATGCGCAGCCTGTGAAGCATCCTTATTTTCGAAACAGTAATCATCCCAACGGAACGACGAATAGAAGTTAAGAAGTTCATCCCATTGGGCGGAGCGGAAATGCCAAATTCTCCGGGGGGGGGGGAATATGTTTTAGGGTATTTGTAGAGAATGATTTGGATATTAAGGTAACAAGGCAGTGCGTTTGAAGTGCCTAGGGGGAAGGTTACTATGGAAATGTAAGAGAATGATTGGAATATGAGAGAGAATGAGTAATGAATAAGGAAAGAGTGTGAGCAGGATTGTCAGGAATTCGGGTTGGTTCACCAATGACCTGAGTGCGTTCACAAGAATCATAAAAATTTTTTGCTGCCCTTCCTGCAGCATCTGGTCCCTCAAAATCTCAACCAAACCTTATAGTGGAAAGTCTCCCAAAAAGGAAATTTCATGGGACAGTTATTTGGTTTGGATGGAATTGACACATTCTGTAAGATGGTCGAAGAGATTAGTGAAGTTGGTAGCATTTGGAGAGCGATATATACAGCAAATGAAACGACCGGAAGAGTTAGCATAAATTTTGAGCCTTATGAAACTTGTGCCTCTAAGTAGGTCGTAAATAAATTTATTTATTTATTTAAACAATAACGTTTTTCTTTTTTTTTTATTTTATTTATTTTGCCCATTTACCCACAGCCATTGGACTAAACACTAGTACAAATAATATTATATACAAAAGTGTTAATTATGGATAAATATAGAAAAAACATACAAAAAAAAAAAATAAATATATAGAATAAACATACAAAAATAGTAAGTTCTTCCTTTCTATAATATATTTTTATAAATTCCTTCCTGATAGTATCTAATAATTGGCTTGACACTAGGTATTTTATGAAAATTTTTCCATCTAATTCAGGATCCTGTCCCACGGAAAAATGCCCAATTTCAACATGAATGCTCTTGAGGTGATGAGTATTTATATGTTCCCTACTCTCTCAACAAGACCTTTATCATTGTCCTGATAAAAATGTCTTAAAAAATGTATAATCCTTGATCAGGGATGAGGGTCTTGTATGAGAGATGAAAACTCTTCTTTTTGATAGAATTTGATTCCGGAATTAGAATTTGATTCAAAGCCAAAGTCATTAGAAAATAGACCTAATCAGATGATCATTTAGTAAATAAAAACGTCAAATTTCACATATCGTTCAATCGTTTAATGTCAATTTTCAAATTTATATCTAAAAAAGATTAAAGCTAGGTGAAAAAATGTGGGAATTTGTCAATTTAATTAGGGAATTTAAAAAAGACTCTATTTAAGGCTGAAATAAATAAATAGGTATTAAGATAAATATGAAGATAAATATTATTCATTATTCAATTAATAGATAGTTTAATTTTGTTTTTTTCATTTTGAAAAAATTTACACAAAAATAATTTAATAAGTTATTCCTAACATTTATTATCCTTCCATTAGCTAAAAGGATTGATTTTTTTTATATTTTAATATAAAGTTTATTTTTTGGTCGTTTTTTTTTTTTTTTTTTTGAAAAATCTCATCTCTAAACTTACTAAATTTCATTTTTTTTTATTATGAGAAATACTTATGGAATTTTTTTTACAATCTGCGAGGGAGAGAATCGAGATCACTTTTGCTTATTTGATTAAGTAGCTCTGTGAAAATTTAAACTATCTCACAACTTCATAAATACTTGATAGGTTAATGTTAAAATTTTATATATTAATTTTTCTTATTTAAATCAAAGCATTTGGTTTTTTTTATTTCTTTTCAATTCAAATAAGAATTAATCTCTTTATTAATTTTAAAATATCCCATTCTTAGAAATACTGTGTATGTGTGAGATAATGGACCAGCAATTGATAAGGGATCAGAGATAAAGGGTAAGGGACAAGTATTGCCTATTAGAAAGAGAAAGAGGTGCCATGGCAATCATATTAAATAAGATTCTTTTGAATTTTATAATAACCAGAAAAAAAAAGTTTTCCCATTTTTAGACCATTCAATTATAATATTACACTTTTTAGATCTCTTTTATTTTATTTGTTAGAAAATAATTAATTTTAAAGAAATTAAATTAAAAACATATTCATTTTAAATATAAAATTATATTTTACTTAAATATGATTAAGAAAAAAACTTGTACCTATTAGGTTTGAACTCAGAACCATTTATTGGTTCCAGAAAAAAAGAAAAAATAATATGGGTTGATTTAACCAATATAATCAAATTCAATATATTAATTAAAATGTAAAATATAGTTTATAGAAAACAATAATTTTATTTTTATTAAGAAATACTTCCTAAATGAACTTTAATTAATTTTAATAAGAAAAGACATATAGTATATCATTTGATGTAAAATTTCAATGAGATTAAAAATCTGCAGTTAGAATTTCAATATCATGAATAATTTTGGAATAAGTCGATTAAAATCATAAAAAATTTAAGGTGTCAATTGTAATTAAACTAAAAACTTTATTAGACCTTTGATATACTCCTTGTTTTTATTTCAAATAGTTTTTGAGTTATAGATGAAAATTCTTCGTCTGAAAAACAAAAAAAAAGAAGTGTTTTTTTTTTAATTTTGAACATTTTTGAGTATAAAATTAATGTTTTCGATTTTATTTTTCAATTGGTAATGGATTCAAGTACCTATCGAACACTAAAAATCTTTATTAAAAAGTAAAAAGTCAAAATAAAAATAAAACATTTTTTTGAATTGAAGGCGCAAAATTCAAAATGCCAATTTGTTATGGTCACTAATAAAAGGTTCCTTAATATTGTCGTATCTTAAACAAAAATTCACCAGAGATTTATGAATTAATGAAAGTGAATTTTCTAGTATTTCACAAAGATTCGTTGATAAATAAAATAGATATTCACAATTTAATTTTACAGTTGCATTTTCGAGTTGAAAGGCCAGGTCATCTATATATCCGTTCCTCTTCAAGGTCCAGAGCGCCGATAAATTTAGAAAAACAATCTCTACAATTATCTTTCATAAAATGATTTTCCCGAGTGACAAAATTTTTATTTATTTATAATCTTAGAAAATTTTAGTCATAAATTTTTCAAAACTTTTAATTTAATCTGTGAAGTGAATTTTGTAATTCAAAAAATACATTTACTTTGGAAAATATTAACACGTGGCGAGCTACACATTAAGCCAGGGGGCTTTGTTCCCTGTGTTTACTATGGAAAGTTCTCTACTCGACCTTTTTTCTGTCTATGGGGCATAGTTTGAATCTGAGTCTATAGTCCATATATAGTATATGAGTTGCACAAAAATTTTGATATTAATATAAAATTAAATTTCAAAGCTCCACCCCAAAAGGAAATTATTTAAATCCACGTGACGAATAGATATTCAAACAAAAGTTTAAGTTTCAAATAAAGTTATCCCAGGGCCTACCAGCGTTTAAAGAATAAAAACAAATCTTATACTATTTTTACCACTTAGAGGTAGGGAGGGGTATCTGGAAAAATTTTCGAAAAACCTTTAAATTATTTAATTAAGGATCTATATTAATCATTTAGGTCAAAAATTTTCCAAAAATTATTATTATAAATTTCATTTGTCCATAGAATTTTCCAGGTACTTTTCTCATCTCCCCCACTTTTCGTTTTTAGAACTTATCTAGTGATCATTTCTGGAACTATTCACTCGACAGCCATGCTATAGGTGCCGATTATAAAAAAAAACAAAGAATATTACTGTCAAGATTATTTTTTAATTAAATTATTTTCTTTGTTTTATTTTAAAAGAATAAATATAACAAATTTTCAAAAATAAAACGATTTGAATTAAAATTAAAAAATATTAATTTTTGAAAATTTTTATTTATATCTTTAAAATCATATAAAATTTCTAATATTACTATTTGAAATTTATTATAAATTATTAAATTGTCTAATAATTTTAGTATCATTAATATAAATTTTAATTTTTATATTAAAATTTGATAACTTTTTGTATTTAATGAACGCACTCTATTTTTTGTATTCCTTGATTCCAGTTTTAGCCAGTGTATCAAGTGAATGGCATTAACTGAACGTTTTTTTTAACTCTTAGATAAATTTCATTATTTTACTAATAATTGGTGTTTTTTATTCTAAATAGTGAGTTATTTTAATTATTTATTTCTTAACCATAATGATATTATTTCTCATATTAAAACATGTTAAAGAGAATTACTAAAAGCATATAGATATAAAATTCGAAATTTTCACAGCCTCTTTCCTTTGACCTTATTAAATAAATAAAAAAAGCAGACGTCTTTTTGGCAATTAATCTTTATTTGGTATTTCTTATTTCATTTTAATATTTTCCACTTTTTTAAAAATAAGAAAAGGCTACAATAGTGTCAGCCCCAAATATGTGGGGTAAAATTGGAAATTCCCCCAATATAGACCATCTTAAAAATTTCTGAGAAGGTAATTTTGCCTATTCGAAATTTTTTCATACCCTCTTTTAAGGGTGATCTCTAATTTTTTTTTCAAGTTTAGGGGTATATATAGTATGGTCTCCTCTCTTCCCCCTCATTGGCTAAGCTAATGAATAAATCTAACAGAAATATTTTAAAAATTTTGACATATAAAACAGCTTTTGAAACAATATCTTTATTAATTTATAAAAAATGTTTATCATTCAGATTTATTTATAGCAATTTGAATCTACTTGTTTTAAATAATTTTTTATCAGTGAGGCTGCAAAGCTAAATCCACACCCTTGTTTTTAAACTTATAAATATTGGCAACGAACATCTATAACCTCCCTACGACGAGCTAGTGTCATATTGGTAAATAATAATAATTTTAACTATATTATTTTTAGATTTTTAGATCCATATTATGAGGGTATGGAATGCCAAATATTCATGATGGTCAATCCATATTATTATATTGCAAGCCATTGTAAGCGTCTCTGATAAAGGAAGATAATAAAGTCCCGAAAACCCGGTAAGCTATGATAAATGAATTATATTACAAAAAATTATTTCCTCATGAATTACACCCTTATTTACGCCGATCCTGCTATACTTTACATTCAGAACATAAAGACCCTCTTGTCAGTTGTTTTAATGTTTTTGGTGTTTATTTGACTGTCTATTCTCAAAGTCATCGCTATTTATACAAAGCTTAATCAGGCTTTAGTCTAGCTATTCTGTTTAGATAAGTTTTAAGTTCAACAATGAAGGTGATGGTAAAAGCAGCCAACAAAAAAATATATTTACAAAGTTCTAACACTACTGCATATTCGCGATATAAACATTATATTTTATTATATTATAGTCATTCCACATATTATTTAATAAAAATAATAAAAAGAATACATATATTCGAATTATTTCTTAACATATTACTTCCTACTTCATTTAATTTAAATTCCCATATATATAAGCAGCAATTTTAAAATATTAAAATTCTTTTATTAAAGTGGATCACAAGTTTGAGATGAATAACTATTATCAAAATCTTTAGAGCCAGTTTTGAAAAATTGTCAAAAATCTTAAAACTTATTGAAATACTGGACGAATTTATTGAAAAACTTGATTTCCCAGTCGTAATGGGCACCTATCTTAATTATCAAATTTGAAATCATAGATAGATTTCCAAACTTTTTTCGCCTAACGCTCTTTTCAAAAAATAAAAAAATCACCGCCTCCTATAAATAATTATATATTTTATGATTATTCAAACCAGAAAGATGAAATGTAAATACTCAGTTTCTGTACTTGCTTTCACCAAATGACTAACCAGAAATCTTAAAAATAAATAAATTAATTAATTTAGGACCTGCTTAGAGGCCCAAATCCTCGGTGGCTAGGTCCAATCAAACACAAATGAAAATTTATAAATTACATAATACAAAACAACAAACAATTAACAAAACAAATACAAAAAATATAGAAAAAAAAAAAAAAAAAAAAAAAGAAGAAATGTATGCTCATTAACAAATAACATGTTCATACATTTCCATCGAAAGAAAAAAATAAAAACATGATGAAACA
>JAAAKE020009006.1:0-15741 GCA_010014785.2 Anisolabis maritima
ATTCTATTTGGAAGGAAAACATCTTACTTCCCTACAATATCCGAGAGTATATGTGTTGTAATTCAACATATATATAGACATGAATTATTATTGTTGTTTGTAGTTGGGATTGTGATGTAATATATTTTGAGAAGGAAGATGGAGATTGCAGCTAAAGAAGGATGTGCTGGATTAAAAAACTTCCAGGAATAAAACGTTTTGGCCTAAGTTTATTGCGACATCCTAAAAAAAAAAAAAACCAGTTTTATTGAACCCGATGCATTGCTTTGGCTGCATCCCCATCTTCTCAAAATTTGATTTATAGCCACATCTCCAAACAACAATAATAATAATCCTTCGCAAAATGAATTATTATTATAAATATTACCAAATTAATATTAATTGTCGCTTAGGACAGAAAACGAAATTTGTCCAAAGCTTGATTTCTCCAAGGGGCATAGGCTGTCTGTTTTTATTCAATAGGTTAAAACCAATATCATTTTCGACAATATATAAATTATTATTATACAATAATCTTGGGAAATAATTAAAATAAAAATAAAATATTGATATTATTGTTGATAAAAATGTAGCACAGACGTTCTTTGAAGCTGTATAGCTAAGCATTAAAACATTTATATTTCGATTTGTGCGCGGGATTTCTTAACATCCCACATTCTACTTCAAGGCATTGTTTGTTTCTTTAATAAAGCTCTTTCCCAACCTTTCTTGATTTAAAAACTATTTAATAGAATAGGTATTTCTTTTAAATTAAAAACATATTTCTCTCTCTTATCGGTTAGAACAAATTTTTTTTTCATTATTCCATTGATTTAATAAAACATGTTTGGTCATTAAATTAACATCTTAATATACAAAACAAAAAAAAAGTCATTTATATAAAATTTGTTTATTGAAGCTGTAATAAAGATAATAGAAATTAATTATTTCCAATTTTTTTTTTTTTGAAGGAAAAGCCTTAAATTAAAGGCTTAAAAACCCTCAATCCTAGCAAAAAAAATCATTCCCCGGTTGGTTACCCCTGGTGTATCGTGCACTAATGGCACACACCATTCGCTATCGCCGGTTTCGGGTTCTCTAACCCATTTCCGGTCACCCTCCCCACTTCCTCCGCCCAATCCATCTCCTCATTATTTCCAATTCTATCAGATAATTTATAAAGACCATTGAAAGTGATAAAACGTTAGTGGTTTTTATTTTAAAAAAAGTGAACTGATTGAAAAAATTTTTTTTACAAAATCAATTTTATTGCTGATTTAGAATCAATAGATCTAATTTTAAAGTTATCTCCAGTGCTCTTCAAATAATTGACAATATCGGTTTGAAGAGCCATTTTATTTAGGAAAATTTTATTATCCCTTAAATATTCTAAAAAAAAAATTAAGATTCAAGAAATGCAAAATCATTTCTGACATAACCAGGACATGACAAAAAAAAAGGCAAAACTTTTCATACAATTGCATCCATTTTTTTAATTGATAATTTTTTAAATGAGTTTTTTAATGAAGTTTTCTTTTATTTTCTACTCCAAAAGTCCATTTTAGAGTAAAATAAAACTTTTAATATTCAATTTTTTTACTAGATCTTAAGTATTAAATGTAGGGGCATTATTTGACAAGGATGGGTCGTATTGATATCTTAAAAAATTATATATTAAAAAGATTTTAATCTTTCTATATAGAATATTAAAATGAAGTTTATTTTCATTATACTATAACGGAAACTACATAAGTAATTGTATCTTTGGCAGTTTTTTCACGGGCAGACAAAACAAAAAACGATCATAAATTTTCAATATAGAAAAACTTAGAAATTGTTTTATTATTATTCTGGTAAAATAATTATCTTTATCATTTTCGGAATGTGATAGGGATGTTGCCATTATATATATAAAATTTTGTTGAATTCAGAAAAATTTCCTTTTCAATCATTAAAAATATCCGCGCCGGTTCATGTCAGTTAATTCATTTATACACCGACCGGCAATAAAATTTCATATTCAATTGAAAAACTTAAACTCGTAAGAGGTGCTTAGTTTATAAGTTAAAACACCCGCGGGAGGCCGTGGGTTCGACTCCCTCGAGTGCCTCATTTTTTCAATTTACGAGTTTAAGGTAAATTATATTTAGATCGCGAAATCATTATTTATATATTAACGATAAAGGAAATAGAGAATAAAAGAAATATCACTAATAAAAATTAACCAAAAAACACATGCTTTAAAATTAAAATAATCTATTAAGCAAACTCGCTTTGTTAAAAAAATTAAAAAAAGAAAGCCTTTTAGTCACTGTCTGTTGCTCGTTTTTTCCCCTCCCTCCAGTCTCTCTTTTCTCTCTTGTTCTTTATTCTGTCCTTTTTTAAAAATACATACAAAATAAACCTAAACATATATTTGCTCGATGAATGATGATTGATGATGTCCTGCTTTTTTAAACCGCCCACCCACCTTCCCTTTCTTCGTTCGTTTGTTGTTGTTGTTGTTATTGTTGTTGTTGTTGTTGTTGTTTGTCCGGCCATTTGAGACCATTCTCATCTTTCAAAGGTAATCATGTTATGTATTATATATACGTAAATGTTAGTTGGTTGATTGGAGCGGGATAAAAAATGGCGGCGACCTTTGATGTTTTTTTTCTTTTATTATTATTTTAATTTTTTAAATATCTTTGCCTTCTGGGGTGGGGGGTTGTATTTTTTTGTGGGCAACATTTTCTGTTCTTTTGTTTTTAGACTCGACCAGATTTTGGGCAAGCAAGGATCCAAAGCGAAAGACGTCTACGCGTCTAAGATCAGCCTGGCTTCGAGGATCGTCAAAGTAGAAAGACAGGTATTTATTGAAATTGGAAAAAGAAAAAATTTTGGATCTCGAACTCCGGTCTTTAGAATTGCCCTCCCATATTCTTTATTTTTCACTAATTCGTGAACTCTTAATTCTCTTTTGGTTTATCATCTTAAAAGGTCGTTAAAAAATATTGAGCTGATTGATAGTTTAATTAGTGACAATTGGTAGGTAAATAGAAAGACCCGATCCCAAGATAGTTTAACAATTTTTTACTTTAAACTAATTATCTTATATATTGAGGTTTTGATGTTTTATATTTAGGTCCTTATAATTATTAAATATTTTTGAGAATTTCTCAAATGGGATGTTGAAAAAATTCAGAATAATTTAGTTTTTTAGCTATAAGTTGATATATTTATTTATTTATATTATTTACTCTCTATAGAGCCTCTCCAACTCAGAATTTATTACCAGTTCAATATTTTCTTCATCATTAAAATTGTCTCTTCATCGAGTTGGTGGGCCGCTAATTGGGGCTTTAGTAGCTGGTTTCCTGGGATCTCTTTTTTTTAAATTTTATTTATCTAATACCATAATTTACCAACACATTTCTGATATATTTTCCTTTTTTTTAATTAGTTAACTTAAACTTTAGAAATAAATGTCAAGCTCTGCTCGCAGCCTATGATTGCAACGCCATCATGACGGGAAAGTCTATAGCTAATCAGCAGCCACTCCTGGCAAATATTTTTTGATTATAATATTGTATAGATTTCCATAGACTCTTCGGTTTCCTAAAGTGTAAGCTTGACATTTAAAGAGAAAGCCTCGTAGCTCCTTGTGCCAATTAGAGCTACGCCATTGGATGGGCTCGTCTGGTCAGGTTGATTTTTGATTTCCAGGTGGACGATATCGAGCACAAGCTGGACGAACTGATCGACATCTATATGGAAGACCGTAAGCGGTTCGCGGCGTTACCATTAGCGCCATCGGCGACTGGAGCACCACCGCCACCGCCACCAGCGTCATCGTGGTCGTCGACATCGTCGACGACGGGTCTGGTCGCCGGGGCGGCTACATCGGGGGGTCCAAACCCGACCCCGGCGATGACTACCACCACCACAACGGCATCTCTATCTGGTGAGGGGGGCGACTGTCCCAGTGGTGCCGGGGTCCCTGGTGGCGGGTGTTTACGCCCCAAGCCGATCCTTGTTGATAAACAATCAAGTGAACCGAATACGCCAACGGTGCGTTGTTTTGAGGCCACGACAGCGTCAACAACAACGACATCAACACCAAGTGCCACTCGGCCACATCGGCCCGTCTGTCGGGGACATTCGGATCTCGGGCAAAGAATGAAGAAACGCGTCACCTTAAAGTGCGTACCTCCTAGAATCAATCGCCCACCCACACCCCTTACACTCTTTATCTATATTCTATGTTAGATCTAAAAAAATCCTAGAACGTTTTATGAATTCATTATAGTAATCATATGTCTATTTTGGGGAAAAAAACCTCCTTGGCAGCAACCTCACAATCCACTAGTAGTATTAGTTGTTGTTTTTTTATTTTATTTACACTCTTTTCGGCTGCAGAGGCCATTTTGAGTTTACTATTAAATATTAATTGAAAATATTCAATGTCGATGGCTTCTGACGGGCGTTCAAGAGGCTTGTTCCTCGGAGCCACCCATCCGAGGTTCAGCGCTATTCGCTTCGGTTCGCCAGTCCCTCTTCAAAAAATTTTACCACTTCTCTCACAATAATAGCTTATAACTTTTTTAAATAAGTAGAATATAATATTCTACTTATTTAAAAAAGTTATAAGCTATTATATTCTGAGCTAGTTAAACATTCTAATAATCAAAATTCACCTTTTTTCAATAATTGTTGTTTTTTTTCTTTTCTGTCATGACTTCAAATTTTGAAAAATAATTTTTTATTAGTCATCACCTCCCACACATTAACATAATTTGCTAATAATAGGCACTGATGCACTATTGATCTATTAGAATATTCGAGTGCTTTCACAGTAATTAACAATAATAACATTAATATTTTTCTCTAGATGTTTATCACTTTTTTTTGCACTTTTACTAATCATAGGAAAATGTTAGTTAATAAACTACTTGGGTTATATGATCCATTTTACTTTGATTAGTTTAATGAGAAGGGAAGGTAGAAGAGGAAGAGAGGGGAAATAAAAAAAGAGGGGAGAGGCCACGCAATACTAATGGGTAATTTACTATTCTTGGATTTTATATGAATATCAATATTTTTTTTAAGAAGAAAAAAAAATCTTACTCAATTTAAAATATAAAAAGGAAATTCCTAAAATAGAAGCAAATTCGCTGGATTAAAAATTTATATTAAAAAAGGATTTGCTTGAACCAGAGGTCGGCTGGGATTGAGGTTTATATACCTGTGTTCGAAAGCACCAGGTAAATAATCGGATAACCCGGTAGGTGGGTCTAAACGGTCAAAATGAAATGAAAAAATGTTCATATGCTCATAAAGTGCTTTACCCCTCTCTTCAGACAACTGTGTCAGGCACTGACACGTTGTGATTTTCTAGAGCAGGGCTCAAAGTGATGGGATCAGCTCTAAACGTTGGACAAATTTTTGCCATGAGTTGGATTTGAACCTTTAGACTAAATGCCTAGATGCCTTATTCCCTCGGCTAACCGCCGCCTCAAAAGTATTTATATATGAGAAGAAATTTGAGACATTTTTCTATATATATATATAATGGAAACCAAAAATTAAATCTGTTTTTAAGATGGCCAATCAATATTAATTAAAAATCTGTTAAGGAATTCTAAGCTCATGTTGAATGAAATTTAAAAGAAGAGATTAATCACAAGGTGTCTAGCTCATCTATACTTAATACTAATTGTTTAGGCATAATCGGATTCACTTGAAGAATCGCCAAGAAAAACTAAAAAAGACAAATCTCTTACTCAATCTTGAAAAAAGTATTTCCTACCTTATCTAGTTTTGTTTGGCATCCCAAATGGCCAACTCATTAATGGTCTCCAAAACTCTCCAGAGCTCACCACGCACTCTCATTTCCTAATTTATAGGGGAATTAACAACTACACATACGTAGTTCCCTCCGGACAAGTAATTGAAAAATTCATTAGATAATTAGTCATTTGGATTACCCACCCCATGATAGCCACTATTTCTATAAATTGTAAAAAAATGTCTCATTCATATTACAAAGAGATATTTTATATTTTTAGACTTTTCGTTGAAATCCGAAATCGAGGTGGAGATGAATGGTTTTATATTTATAGACCGTTTGAAAATTTTCTTTATTATTACCTTCATATAAAATGTTCTTAATTATTGTCAGTAAATACTTTGATATTAAATATTCGCCTTATCAATTAAGGAGAAAGTTTATTTTTAATTTTCCTCCGCGGAGAACATTTATATTTTTTTATTCATGGAAGAGAGATTTTAATAAATTATAAAAAAATAAAACAAGGGGTGCCATTTTGGTGTTCTAGCTGTTGACTCTAACCCTATATTATTTAATTAAAATTTCGATGGTTGGCTTGCACGAAGCCCTAGTAGCAGCTCTTTTCTTCCTTTAATATTAAAATAATTTAATACATCCCTTTCTATTTAAATGAATTTGATCTGAGAATATCTCTCTATAATAATAAATATTCGGCACGAGACTTTTCTCTACTCCGATTGTTAGTTTTTTTTTTTTACGTAGATAAATTTAGGGTTTCCACTCACCGGAGAACCACAAAGCGGGTGGAGGGCGCGCGTATAAATCCTTTATCTTGGAAAAAAAAGAGTATTTTTCATGGGATATATTTATTCCTAACTTCAATCTTCGTTGATTTAATATTACTAGTTTATAAAAGAATTATTCTACTTATAATCCTACCCATAAATATATGCTCTTATCTAGGTTCAAATTGCATCATTTTTTTCCAAAATGAACATCAAAATAGAAGAGCACCACACAGACAAGTTCACTTGCACGTTATATGAACTTTACCAATTAACTTTAAGTGTTTTGAGGTTTAATTTCCCCAAAGACCCACTCGGGGATATTTTTTCTCATTGATTACTATAATGAATTTCCCACGTGATTTGTTTTTAGATTTTTTCTACTATTAATTCTTATTTTATTTTTTTTTTTAATTTTTTAATTTAGTGGAATGTTGTTCGAATAAATGGAATGCGCATGCGTGTCCCGAATAACACCTTGACACCCCCCACCACCCCACCTTTTTTCTTGTTCAAATTAGGGATGGCAATTTAGAATTATATAATATTATAAGAGTGATAATAAAGGTAAAAGAGATTTATTAAAAGGAACCAGAGCTAGTGAGGAAAAAGTGTAAATAGGAGTTGGATTAGCAAACTAGGTAGAATTAAATATTATTATACATATTCAAGATAAAACAATTTTGCGGGATGAGTTTTTGTTTGGATGGGCATAATTCGCGCTTCCTGGACTCGAAACAGGATTTTCAGCTTCCCGGACCTTTACATCAAGACGTACGGTCCACCAAATGCAATATCTCGCCCTCGCCAATATTTGATATATATAATATAATTTCACTCCATAAGGTAACCTTACATTTTGCCCTGCCATCTAGCAAACCCGATTGGAATTAATATCACAATACTAGGGCTGCAACCTCAACTTTCAAACAAATCCCTATCAGTCGATATTTTAATTATATTCAGAGAGAGGATTTGGAATAATATCCTGAGGTGTTTCGATATATAACTATAGTCAGACTTAGGCGATTTAATGTGCCCCTGGAGCGCCATTTCAACTTGTTCTGAGAGGTACTTGGGCAAGGATATCTTTGAGGGAGGGGAGCTCACCTTTAAATGCCCAAATGGGATACAGGCAGGATAACAAAATTAAGTTTTTTAACAAAAAAAAGTTCAGTAAGTATTGTGATAGGGGAATTTCTCTTTTCATCTTTGTTTAAAGAGAAAATTATATCTGTATATAAAGTAGAATATACTTTTAAATGCCTAAATGTTTGAGTTCCAAAGCAGGTGTCTTATTCCAGCTAGAGGGGGAGGGGGGATTTTGAAACGGCTCTTTTCTATATCCTCAAATGAGGCTCGGAAAGGACAATTATCCTCCTTAGCCCACATGATACTGCTTTGATGTACAAAGGGGCTCATCCCTTGTGAGTACGTGGATGGCGACCATGATTTACCCGAGCTATGACTGACTTTTCTTTTCTTCTCCCCTTTTCTACATCTTCGTTCTTATTTCGAATAGGTTGACTATGATACAAAGATAAAAGTGTGAGAAGAATTCGCAGAATTTTTACCTAGCCGAAAGGGCAAAATAACATAACATACGAACTAAAATAAATACGACTCCTCGATATGGTCTAGTGCTAATAATGATTTTATTTAAAAGGTTAATGCGAAAAATATACAATATTGGCCAGAATGCCAATATCCCTCTCATCCGAGGCCAATCGCTTCTCATCATTATGAAATAAACATCCTAACAATAGAAAAAATTTTATGAATAAGAATTGAAATTTAATTGATTGCCATCCCTAAGAAGCCTGCGATAGTTGATCTTTAATGTGGCGCGCACGTTCACGTTGTTGAGGGGAGACTCGGGATGTGAGAAATTAGAGACGAGAGTTATTGAGGTGAGATTGAATCTCTGATCAAGCTGCTGTGTGGTTGCAGTTCAATGCCCTCGCAGTCCCTGGGGACGCCTCCGTTGGGCGGACGCGACGTCGTGATCGTCGTTCCCGGTGACGGCGAGTCAAGCGCCAGTCCAACCACAGGTAAACCAATCATCGACCTCATATAGCCTAAGAAAAAACCATGACATGAAAATTAGCAGTGCCTGTTTATTTTTTTAATTATATAAAGCTTTATAATTTTTTTATGTTATAGAAACTAATAAAAATAATATATGTTCTTCTTTTAATGTGCATATATTATTTAGCAATTTTAAAATTAAACGGATAATATAGACACACCCGCTCTTAATGATAATTCAAAAGATTCATTTTTTTTTTTAGGTGAGATGAGGTGGTAAATTTTAGATTTAAATTTTATAAAATTCTTCTTATATTGCATTAGTAGACTCTGACGTAGTTAAGGTCTTGGGGTTCCGCTCTGCAAAAGTCAGAATTTAATAAAAAATGATAAACAATTTTAAATAAAACAAAAAAAAAAATAAAGTAAAAATGAATGTTATGTTTACTTTTTGATGGAATTAACAAAATAATTTATCTATTTGAAAAATTTAATTACTCGAGTAATTTGTGATTATAACAACTATAATATTTACAGAAGAAACTTGATTATGGGGACCAATTGGGACCAGAGGACGTCCGAATAATTAAATCAAAATTTTAAAAAAATAAGGAAATATTGAAAAAATTGAAAAAAAAAAAATGGTAACGACTAAGCCTTAAAAGCTCGACGCCTCGTGTCTGGGAATTGGATCCGAATAACTGTGGTTCGGATAATCGATTTTCTCCTGTACTAGTAAATTAAAAAGTAGGAATTCTGACTCAAGATAAATTAAGGATATTCAGTTGGAAAGGGTGAAAACATTTCAAAATATCTAACTATTCTTGATAAAGCTCCTGAATTAGTGGCTGAAATGTTTTTAAAGCAAAAAACAAGAACATTATTATCGAAAAAGCTTTATATAATTAAAAAAGATTCTAAAAATATATATTTGGAACTTTGACTTCCTTTTATTAGATAAATATATTAATATATACTATTGTTAAAATGATAAAATGGTCGAAAAAAAATTTCTATTAAAAAACTAAGAAAAGAGACTCAAAGAAAAAAAAATCTGTCCATTTCACTTTGTTAAAAAGAGTATGTAAATATTACCTCATATTCAAATATTGCCCAATAAGATATTTGAAAAATATTCATCTCAGAATTAAGGATTAAATTTATTCAATCCTTACTAATAGATAAATTGTATTTTTAGAATTATACATATAGAGTATATTGAATTAGTAAACTTGTTTAAAATAATTCGCTCATTTTTTAGAATATTTAATTAATTAGTGCTTAAATAACGAGGATTAATTTGACAAACATATCTTTTCATCCAACCGTCCAACCATATCCGTCCAAAATTTTTACGGGCACGTGAATACCTTTAATTTTTTTTTTCCAATTTTCATTATTTTTTGTATTTCTAATAAATTTATACGTGATACATATTTTTAATATTTTACCAGGTTCTAATTAAATAAATAAATAAAATACCAATTCGCCTTTAGCTTTCCTTTAGAATTGATATTTTTCTAATTCCAAGAGAGCTCGCTAGATGGCAGTGAAAATATAAGGTTTAACCTTATGAGTAATGATTTTTTAAATAACTCTCTCTTCAGTCTTATGTGGCAGAGGCTGACTTTCTTAACATTATATGTATTATATTTAGAGAAATAAATATTGCTAAAACATTGGCATATATAAAAAATATGGCCATTTTTGAAGAGGCCAATTTTTTTCAAATTATCAAAAAAGCAAACTTGGCCATCTCGGGAGGGGTCCGGGCTTCATTAGCCACAACAAGGTTAAAAATTAAATTCTCTTTTTTCTCCCTCGAATCAATTTAATAAGGTCATTAATCTTCAGCAGTAGCAGCTGTCTCGTTTTCGGCCTAAAATAAATTCAAAAATGGATAGACTACTATCAAGTTTTCTTTAAACACTAACTTTCAAACACATATTATGTTGGAGGATTGTATTTAAAATTTTCCTTAGAATCTTTTGATAAGCCTAATAAAGATCCCAAATAATAAAATATTTTTCTATGAAGATAGAGAGTTTAATAAACTTTTGTTGATAAAATGACTGGAGAATCTTGGGGCATCGTTAAAAGCGAGTATTTGACATCTAGGCAACTGTAGCCACACTATTAAATCATGTTTGTTTATATTTTTTTAATAATACATGATTTTTCACCTATTTGATGTTTGTTATTTTAAATAAAAATTGGTGAACTGACTTTTAGGTGGGCGTGTTTATGAATTCGAATAAATATATATGGGTCATTCCTTGGAAAAATTTTACAAAAGTGGAGATCTACCAATTAATTTAAATAAATAAGGTCGGAGTCTAAATGGCCTCAGATGCTCAAAAACGCTTAAAAAAAAAACTTGAAGGTGGTCTGATGGGACAGGAAATGGAGCCAGGAGAAAATAAATAAAACAATTATTTAATTTGCTTACGGTATCAAATTCTACACAGACTCTAACTGATCTGTTTGGCGAAGAACAAAACAAAAGCCCTTTTCGTTCTCCTCCAAACAATCGCACTGACACTTTCCTAAATTCGCCTCTAATGAATGGGAAAGGTATCTTTTAAGACTCTTCCCTACCTCTCGTAACCACTATAAATTTTTTTGTTTGTCAAATATTCTCGTTATATCGTAATTCTTAATCCATATCTCTCATTTAAATTTCAAAAAAAAAAAAAGTAATTTCTTCTTTTCTTAATCGTCTATTAGTTTTGATTCCTTTAGGATAAAACTTAGATAGTTTGATAGAGCGAACGGACTCTCCTTGTCCTGGTTTTTGTCCCCTTTTTTTGTAGCCCCCGTAGGACTTTAGTTTATCGACAAGATTATCTTCAGAATAAAATTAATAAAGAGACGGCGCGAACTTTCTTTTCTGTATCTTTTGGCAGCTTCCTTCGACGATTGCTCGTCGTCGACGTCCCTTTGACGGTCACGGCGGCGACGTCGCTAGAGTCGCCAAGTGAGTCCTCGCCCCCGAGGAGCCTCCATCCTTCTTACACCCTTTTCAACCTTAAACTCTTATACCTTTAGTGTATTGAACCTTAATCTTGATCTCTATCTCTCTCTTTTCCCAACTCTATATTTATCTGATTTTTTTTACCAACCTTAAAATCTAATTTTTCCCTTTTTAAATTTATTATGAAATGTTTATTTTAAGATGCCTTGATGTTAAACTGCCAGGGTTGGATTAAAAGAATATTGATTGTCAATTGGGGAGACCACAAATAAAAAAAAAAAGTTAAATGAAAAATTTATATAATAAAAAAATAATTTATCATCATTAATATGACTTAAATATTACCTAAGGCGTCTGCTCATTAGCACAATAATTTGGTAAATTTTACTCAGGTTGGCGACCACGAGTTACCCGAGTGTCTTGGCTTGCCAGGCTTAGGGCTTTCCTTCTGTTCCTTCTATGCCAGTCTTTCACATGATGGGCTCTTTCTCTCGCATATAATTAAGGGAATTAAGGGCAATTAGAAGGGAAAATTTATTTTGAATATATCTAAACAATTTTGAAAGGGCTTCCAATCCTTATTTTTCAGTTTTTGTCCCTTCAAAAATATAGATTTTTGAATGATGGTTTTTTGTGATGCTGTTGTATTTATTTAAAGAATCCCCGGATGCAGCCGGTGTATCAGTTATTTATCGACGTTTCGTGACAATTTTTACAGTGGTTCGGTACAATTACTTTGTTACCAGTCCCGCACTCACCCAAAGCATCATTTGTAAGTGAAAATAAAAATATCCAACGCATATGTAAATATATAATGCAATGTTAACAAAACAACTGTCCTGAGGAAGTGCGTGAGAACGCACGAAACATTTATTATCACCTGGCTGCGTCCGGGGGTTCCTATCCTAAACTCTTGATATAGATTTTTTACGGCTCCATTTTGGTTTTCGTTTTCAGTTTACTTGATATGGAAACAAAAAATTTTTATGGAAATTGTTTCTGTTAAAATGTAGGGTATCCTATTCCTATAAAGGAAGAGAGATATTATATAAATGAAACTTTTAATTATAAATACCAATAAAAGTAGAGGTTTATTTGTTAAAAAAATTATTTTACCTTTATTCAGAAAGACAAAGTACAAATAAACGTACACATAAGACAGTTTAAAAAAAAGTCTAGCGTTTGTGATTTTATCAATTTTCATGAAAGCATTACAAACATAGTATATAGAAAAAGTAAACACGCTGGCACTGACATGGACGTTTTCTTTTACCTTGACATGTCTCTCCCTCCTTGCAATCCTCCCCAAATGCTACGAACTAACCTGATTGTCTCCCCCATTTGCACGACATTTCAGCGTTTATTGATTGATTGAAATTTCAATATGTCAGGATAACTATGTTAGTAAACAAGTTAAGTGTAACTGGCGTAATTTTATTCCACTCGCTCACCCCGGTTTTGCTTTTATTATTTTCTTTAAAGCCTTTCTATTTATACCTTGCTAGAATTAATTAACACTATCACATATCTCTCTTCTTTTGCGGAATAAAATTCGCCCCCTCCTTTTTCTACCCTCTGATTTTAAGCAAACATACAGACAGACTTGCTGGCGTCTGTTTTATTATTTATTTGAAATCAATATCTTTAAAATAATAAAATGCTGCCATAAAAGCCCTAATCAAAAACGCACATAGCTATATGAAATTTTCATGTTTATCATTATCCAAGGTTAAAAACATAATCTATTTATAATCATAATTAGATTTAGAAATTTTTCTTTTTTTGTTTGGATATTTTGGAGATTTTCATTTGAAAGGGCCCTTTTAAAAACTTTAGTAATTATAATTAAATAAACAAATTTACTATTAGTAAACGAGCTAATCTTATATGTATCAATTTTCTCTTGAAAATAGCTTTAACGATTTTGATGAAATTTGCTGTATTTACTAATTTGGGGGACAAGGAATTAAGTGCGCTAGGTCTCACCTTTGGAAAATATATATATTAGAAAATATTACTTTAACTATTGTACCGATTAAGATGAAATTGCCCGGGGACTCAACTTTGGCAAAATTCATGCATATAAAAAATCTTGCGGTCAAAAAAATTCGATTGCTTGATACGCGAAGCCATAATGTCACATTATTTGGTCAGCAATATTTTAAGATGATTGAACGCTGTCGAAACGTCATCATTAAAAGCGTAAATAAAATATTAAAAAAAAAAAAAAGATGCTACGCATTTTTGATATCATCTTTGTGATCACAATATATAATTTTGGGTTTGATTGAGCATAATCAATCATAAGTGGGTTAGGATAAAACTTTTTATAGGGAGATATTGAGACCCTGGGCTTTCTTCTTTATATATAGATATATAGGGTAAGTCAGAGATAGACGGCCATAATTTTTTCAATAGTCAATATCATATCTTCTTTTTATAATGAAAAATCTGAAGAAAAAAAAATGTTACGTTTGTGATCTATGAAATACGCGGAAAAAATATAAACTCACCCAGATCTGAGGGAGAGATGTTTTGGAATCTCCACTAAATCCAAACAGTAAATAAGGAATTTTAAAATAATCTCTGTCTCCTATCAATATCTCTTAGCTTTTTAATATTTTTGCATGGCCCGGAATATGTTATTGCTCTCTTAATTATAAATGGCAAAATTTTTTTGGATTTATCAGTCTGGCAAGAAAGCGTAGGATGTTTTTAAAATGAATAGGGAGAATCGCTGGGCTCGAATGGTCGACTCCATTTTACAGGGAGCCTCCTGCTCCACCCCCGCCTTACTGACCCCGTCATCGTGAATTGAACCAGATTAGTAAAAAAAAAATGAAATATATTATTTATAAAAAAAAAAAAGAGAAAAATAAGTTAAAAAGCTCGCCAAAAACCAACCTGTTTAGATGACGACTAGCGTATTACTGAATTAATAAATATCTTAATTTGAAAAAAATTTATACACTTTGGCAATTAATTGATTTTATTTGATTGGTGAAATATTAATTTTACTAAAAAAAAAAAAGCATTTTATCAAATTAATGAGGAAAGGGGCGATCGGCTCTCTGGTGGCTACACCAGTTTATTCTTTATACGATTTTCCAATATCCAATTTCTTTCTCTCTTGACTTATTGAAGCTAATTTATTATTTTTTTTTTTTTAGAGTTTATTATTTATTTTACGAGAGTTTAGTACAAGAACAAAATAAAAACAAACAATTTTTAATCATCTCACAATCCGAATTTTTTCTGCAATAATTTATTAAATTTGATATCCACTGCAGTTATTGGAACAATAATAAATTAAAGAAAATAATAAAATTTTATATATGAGTTTTAATTTTTTTTTCTTGGCTTTTAGTTAATTAGTAGTTTTGATTATTCGATTTATTTTATCAGGTTTAATGAAAAAAATATCTCTATCCCTTAGGCCAAGGCCACATTTGCGTTTTTGAACGCAGCGTGTTTTTGACAGAAATTAGATATATAAAAAAATATCCCTTTTAATTTATTCAAATTCTTTTATTAAGAATTTCTTGTCATTTCTCCTCTGTTATGAAATCTTATTCAGAATAATAAATTCGTTATCCAGTTACATTTTCTACCGCATTAGAAGAGAAAGTGACATCAGGAGAAATCACGCAAATGTGGCCAGGCTTGAGTGTTAAGACGCGTGAAGAAAACGCAGGAAAATGGAACTCAATTCTCCCATCTCGCGTCTGGCTTTGAAATGCGCAAGTCGTCACAAATACCATCAGTGGATCGCTTCCCTTCCCGAGTAATAAAATTTCTTTAAATTATATTGATATTAATTTAAATAAATCGGAACTGATGCCAAAGATTTAAAAAAATAAAAAAAAAAGAAAGTTGGGTAAGAATAAACCAACCTTTCGTTTCTTAAATCCGCCACTGCCTGCACCGAAATCCACTGCTTTCCTCTATTTACTGACCTTATGAGAAATCCTCACCTTCTGCCTCTTTCATAAAACCCTTGGAGGTGTTTTCGATGTTGTCGTTTTGTTTCTTCTCTCTCTTTCATTTTAATACTCAATGTGCCTCTCTGTCTCTCTCTCTCTTTCTCTCTTTTTCCGAGTATCAAAAGAGCATCACACTCATAGCATCATAACGATTTCTCCATTAATGTCTCGTTTGTATATTTTGTGGCATGCTGAATTTTTCTCCCCTATATACTTTCTCCC
>JAAAKE020009006.1:18541-28775 GCA_010014785.2 Anisolabis maritima
AATTGAAATAAATATGTATCGTAATAAATATATATGTATCGTTTAAAAGTTTAAAAGTCCTCCGTTGCTGAAAAAGACATTAAAAAAAATTTTGTAGTTGTAGTTTATTTATATATGTATCTTCTAATTTTTTTTTTTTTTTTTGGGAGGTTTGAATCCCCATATCCCTTTTATATTTAATTCATATTTATTGATTTGATTATTAATAAATAATACTCTGGAATTATATTTAATTTCAGCAGGATTAGAAAAAATTTTAGAAATTGTCCATTTTTGAGATAAAGATTTCCCATTTGAAAAGGTGAAAAGCATTCTTTCTCTGTGATAATTTCAAGGACCTAAATACCAAATTGTACAAATGTCGCAACATGTGATCCAATTATTTTTTATGTAGATTCACCCTGAAAAAGGAGATCAAAATTGGTGAAGAGTCAGCTGGAGATTCCCCTTGTCAGTATGAAAGGACCTCATTTTTCTTCATTATAAGTCCAGGCGAGTATTCTTGCATACTGCGTAAAGTTTACTCAAATAATATCCTAGAATTTTTATTATTTATTTATTACAGTCTTTTCTAAAACAATTTATTATTTTTTATTTTTTTGAATGTCATTGCTTTTGTTTTATTTCATTTTTTTAATGAGTCTATTCTCTTTTTTAAGTTGCTGGACTTATTATGAAATTTTGGCAAAAAATTTTGAACCTGAGTGAGTTGAGAGGAGAAGTAGATTTATTTTAGCCAAGAGGGATGTTTTATGTGTTCAAAAAGGAAGAGGACAAATTCTTTCTACTTTAATTTTAATTTTTCCTTATAATTCCTTACATAGAGTGAGAAAAATTACGAACGAGTTAGCCAAAGAAATAGAAAATATCTGCATTTTCCAACTCTCATTACTATATTGTTTTTAAAAAGAATTTGAAAATTTTTGATGAAATGAGATCAAGTTTCTATCAAAAATCTTAGACACTTTTTAAAAATATTATAATATATTTATGAGAAATGGAACACCAAAGGGTGAGATATTTTTGCCTTCTAGTATTCTGTTTTATATAATTTGTTAATTACCAAGGTCTAATTTTCAAATTTATTATTAATAGTAGAGCAAAGTTTTTTAAAGGGCTGAGCCTATAAAAAGAGAGGGGAACTTGACATCCTGCTCCTCCCCCTTGGATATGCCAATGACATATTTAAACCATTTTTTAATTTTTTTAGATTTTTCTCAGAATATTTTTAAGGGGATTACAAGTTTGTCTTTTATGCAGTGTCTTATAATGAAAGAATGCCATCACTCACTCATTGAGTCAATTCCTCTTTTCTCTCTCTTTCTCTATTTTTGAAAATTTCTTGTGATATTTTTTTCTTAAGTTTAGAATAGTTCGATAAAATAATTTAAGTTGCAAATCTAAATAAATAAATAATATTATAGAGTACACATTAAAGACATTTTTTTGAAATATATATAAAAATGAAAAAAAAATTTATATTATTTTAGAAGGTTTAAATAAAGATATCCAAATTTTCAAATTTATTATTAATATTATAATTATTTATTCATTATAGAAAGCGACTAAAAAGTATTTTTATTTTAATAATATAAATACTTAATAGTATGATTCAAGCCTTCGCGATTGGTCAACGGAACTTTTATTTTTAAACAGAAAAAATAAAAGCAAAGTTTTGGATTTTTAATTGTGGCTTTCCGATGAATAAAAAGGTTGGCTTAAAGGGAAGATTAGACATAACACTTAAATATAGGGTCATTCGTAAAAAAATAGGCTCCATCAAACAGAAAATAACACTCTAAATGTAAATGTAGCAAAGATGAAACCTAGTGCAATCGATTCCTCGCCCCCGAGGTAGTAAAAAGACCAAATTTAAAATAATTAAAAAAATATACATATATACATACAAGATTATGATAGATGGTTTCATAATAGTAGATATTGTGTTTTACATTCTAATAATAAAATTGACTGATGATGATTAAAGCCGACATTTAAGAGATTCTTTGTACAGAGCCTCTTTCATTGGCTGAAATTTGCTCTTTACCTTTCAAGTGGCTTATTTTATTAGAAAAACTTTTCCGCTGTTTATCCTCAAGTCGCCGTCATGTTTAGAGAATGCAGGTTGTTTTCTTCCAATTGATCCGTAAACATCATGATGACTACAGGTTTAAAGATCAAAACGTTGTTTTTTGAATAAAATATCAAATACAATCAAAAATCAAAAATTTTGCTTCTATTTAAAAATAGAAATAGAATATATTTACTATAAATAGATTTTCTATTAAAATACAAAAGAGCTATTTATATTATTAATTGAAAATTTGGATATTAATTTCTTAGGATAAAAAAATTATAAAATACTATATTAAAAGAAAAAAAAACTAAGCTTTGAATATTATTATCAGGAGGAGGATTTAAAAGAAGATTTCTATTCTTTTTCTCTTTCTTTTTAGATGTAAAGTTTAGAAAATATATTTTGTAAATATAGCTAGATACTAAATAGCATATTTTAAAAATAATAAATAAATACTCTTTTACATATACACATACACAGACACAGAGAAATGTATGAAAAGAGAATAAAAAAAAGAATAGACAGACTAATTACTTACTCTAGGGCACAAGAAAACGCTTACTAATAATACTTAGAAAGAAGAAAATAAATAAATAGACTAATTTTTTATATTTGAATAAAAGAACCTATATGAGAAAAAAAATTATAAAAGGTGAAGATAAAAGAAAAAAATTTTTTTAAGCGCAAAACCCCAATTTTTAATTTTGAAATTTTTCCAAAATTTTTTATTTAAAAAAATTTAATTTGAAAACTGAAGATTTTTTTTCATTAATTAATAGTATATAATATGAAATAGTCAAATATAATAAATAAAATTTGCCTATAAAATTAGTAAAAAATTACATTTTTAAGAGGATTGAAAGTAAAAAAAAACTCAAATTAAAAAATTGATGGAGCCTGAATTGATGGATAGATTGTGATGTAATAAGGTGGTCGGCAATGATTCACATTTACGAAAAAATAAATAAATAAATCAACGAGACTTGGTCTTTGATTGAGTTGCGAAATGATATAAAAAAAAAAAAGAGAAAATCAATTGACGATAATGAAGAAAGAGATTGTAAAAAAAATTTGTAACTAATCTCTCCTCTACACCAGAGTCTTTTGAAAATCAATTTCTTTTAAAAGATTTTAATAAATAATTAAACGAAAACCAGTCTAATATGAATAAATCTTTGAATTATCGAGAGTTGATGAAATTTTATAAAAAATTCAAATATTTTAATTTTGTATATTGTATACTTACCATCTGTATTTTATAACAATCAATTGCCTTAAGGGCCCGATTTGTGTCCGAAATGTCCGCAATTGATTAAAATTATATAATTGTTATTGTTGTTTAGTTTGCAGCCTATCAAATATAAAAAATTAACCATATTTCATTACAATTACATTCAAATTTTTTCTCTCTTGAATTTTTTTTTTGAAAATTTATCTGATCTCTTTTTTGTCTGTATATTTTTCATTTTTATTATTTTTGCCTTATTCTTCCATTGCTGGTTTGGGATTCATTTTTTCTCATTTTATATATTTTTGTAGAAAAGATTAGATAGGTAATCAGTCTCATATTTTATACTTTATTTAATGTAACTTCAGTATGAGCATATAGAGGCGGAGGGCAAAGCTATTACTATGATAAATACCCAGTGCCAGATTTTTCCGTCTGTTTACCTCTGCTGCAAACACTCCACCAGTGATGCACAAATGCGGCAACACTGCAGTTGTCCGCCCAACCCCTCCGTTGAGAGCACATTACTGAAGTTATCATAAATAGAGTATATTTTTAACTTTTTAAATTCAAACAATATTTATTAATCAAAATTATTTTTGATTATTTTATTTGTGAAACTTGGAATTCATACTGCCTTTTGAGAACTTCAAAATTAATCTTTAAACATAAAAATTAATTAAAAATAGAAGACTGGTTTTTGTTTTAAAAAATTTTAATATCCCAAAAATATATTTTTTTCAAAGCTCAATGGATGTTGTCTATACAAAAAAATATTACCTAAGAAAAAATAATAAGAAAACCCTCATTTTTAAAGTGGAGGAAACCATCATATATTATATAATAAGTATTATATTAATATAATGAAAACAAAAGCACTTTTTATGTTAAATCTTTTTCTATCTCAGCCAATGCTTCTTCTTCTTCCATTTTTTAATATCACTCACATATTCACACAAACACATACTCGTTTACATTTTAGGAATGGATGTGAATTAAAAAAAAAGTCAGAGCTGGGCATGGGAACAGAATGCAAAAAATCTTTTTTAATCTCACCTCACAAATTAGGATTTAGCAACCCCGACCACAAACACTCACTTATATACACATTGCAATTGTTCTCACTTCACGAACACGATCTTTCTTTCTTGTAGCCTTTTTAATTATTATTATATTTATTATTATTAATCAAAGTTTAATGGCGTTGGTAAGAGCTTTAAATAAAAATAAAAATTTGAAATGAAAAAATTAAAAAAAAAATATATATATATATAAATATAAATAAAAATATTTTATTGATAGAAAATTTTTAAAAAATAATCAAATAGATAATAAATAAATATCCAGAGTGTTGAACAAAAAAAATTTAAAAAAATTAAATAAATATAAATATTTTGGTATTAAAATAAAAAATAATGTATATATTATATATAATAATATGCAATTTAAAAATTAAAATCACCACCCTGGATATTAAACATTTTTTATAATTATTAGAATAGAAGTAGTCGCTTTAAAAAATATTTTTTTCAAAAAAAAAATAAATAAATAAATAAATGAATAAAAAATTCTTTTGTCATATTGTAATATTATTATTATAGTCAGACTAAGGCAAGAAGAAATAGGCAGATGACTTGGACGGCGCTTTCCCCTACTCTTTCGTCGGTTTTTTGCGATTGGTGGACGCTCTGACTCGAAATTCTAAAAAAAAACGACGTTTTGGTGGGGGTAATCTTAACTCTCTTCTTGTATTTGTCCGACCAAAATTGTATTCTTGTTATTATTATTATAATAGTATTATCATAATTATTATATATTCTAAAAGTAAAAAATAAAAAATAAAAAAAATAGAAAAACATCGAATTTCATATTCTATTATTATTATATAAATAAATAAAGACAAAAACTTGTAAAAATAATATTTTTTTTTATATTTACATAAATATATATATATATCTGTATAATAAAGTACTGGTTGGCTATGTATTTTAAAAATAAAAAAATGGATGAACTCTTATATAGTGTAAATAAATAAAATTTTATTTAGAAAGAGAAATTTTAAAAAATTATCTTGCGAATATATATATATATATATATATATATTGATATTATGATTATAGGGATAATTCTATCAGAAAAAAAAACAACAAAACACTGCTTTTATATTGTATTATTATATAAATAAAATATATATATAAATAAATGCAACCTCTGTGAGGTTGGTTATAAAAGAATCCATTCTATTATAGATAAATAAGCGAGTTAGACAATAAATTCCCTCATTTCGATGACAATAACGTAATGCAAATTCATTTCAAAGAAAAAAAGAAGAAAGATATTTTCTATCAATCTTTATTTTATTTAGGTAAAAAAGAATCAAAAACTTTTATTGATTAGAAAATTTCTTTTTTTTATACTTGGCATTATAGCGTGGCTATTGTCTAACTCGCTATTATTATTATTTATGGTTATATATTATTTAAAAAAATTATAAATTTCATTCAAAAAGGTAAAAAATAAAAAAATATAAAAATTTTTTAATATTTTATTTTCCTATACACCGGCTGTAGGTGGGTTCTGTAAATATGTGACTTATGCCATGTTTTAAAATCTCTTCTTCCCAAATTATTGTCGCCCCTTCCTTTAAAAAAGATACTCTGAGTAACATGGAAAAAAAATTATAGTTTGTAATTGTTACACTCAGGGGCTCACATCTAGTGAGTACGTGGATGGCGACCACGAGTTACCCGAGCCAAGACTGGCATTTCTTCTTACATTTCAATTCCAGTCTTTCCTTTTTCTTTTTATCAGGTCGTATTTTCTCCTAAGTCTCTCTTTCGGTTCGGATTTAAAATAAGTTTGAAATGTTTCAAAATACCAGCAATTCTACCTTGGAATAATTTTTAATAACCAATTTGAAAAATGCTATCACATATTTTTAAATTAATTCCAAAAATGAATTGCTCAAAAGAGCAATAAACAGATAAATTTCTATTAAAAAAATCGTGGAGGGAACTTAGTGAGAGTAGGAAGGAGGCGTTATATAAGTAAATCTTTGGATCTTTGTCCAGCCCTGCCTATACTTTCCAGGTAATGAAAATCAACCAAAATCCTTCATAATAAGTTTAAAAACTATTTTCATCAATTATTAAATATAAAATTTCATTAGAAAATATAACAGGGAGATACGGGAAAAACAAATGATGTAATTTTCTCTTAAATTATAAACTCTTTCTTCATCTGCATACAAATTTATGTAGAAGATACTATGTGAGTATAAAATGATGAAAATCTATTAGGATGACTAATAACTTACACACCTGTTGTGCTTTTTTTTCTCGGTGCCGACCTCGCACCGAGGGAACAAATAATAAAGAAAGGGAAGAGGAGGAAGAATTATTCAATTCAGCAGTTCTTGTTATCGGCTGCATGTGAAGGAATCGAGCCTTATTTTTATTCGGAATTCGTTTCCATCTTATAAGCTTATCAAATTGAAACCGACCTTAATTTTTTATTTTTTTATTACAATATTATAGGTAACTGGCTACAGAATTCATTCTGGCACTTCAATAATAAAATGTTCAATCTGTTTGAAAAAATAATTAGAAAACTATAACGAAATTATTTTTCTTTTGTCAAATAATGTTTTAATAAAAAAATGAAAAATTAAGGTCGTTTTAAATGTGATTGAACCACGTACCTCGTCCTAGTGATATGCTGATCATCTTCGTCATGAATACTACGCAGTGAAACACTGAAGGCGAGGATAGAACAAGGTAATTATCTTTTATTCAGAGACGTAATTACTTTAATTGAGACTAGAGCTGTCTCCGACTGAGGCTCCACCTCTATCTTTTTCGAAAAAAAATTATTTTTGCAAATAACTGGATTGCACGATGATGGGATTCTCTGCCTAGAAGAGGAATTCTTGAATTTTTGCCTTTCTATAAATTGTATCTTATCTTTTTTTTTCTAGGTGTGTTTTCTAAAAAATTTTTAATAATCATTCGATGAAATTTTTCCTTTATGGAATGATACCCTTTGTGACCCAATTTAATTTTTATATATTGTTTAAGATAAAAAGAAGGACAAGATCAGCCTTTATATGTTTTTTGATCTCGGAGACCTTTCGAGACGAATTTATTATCCCATCTGAGATAAAAAAGACTTTATTTTTGGCTGATCCTGCCCTTTTAAATGAGATATTACTCTTCACAGCCAGCATTGTAATTAAGATAAAAATATTTGTGTTTGATAGCGCATCGCGTCCTCTGGGCCCAAACCTTTACGAAGCACGTGATACTTCTTACATTAAGACACGAATTGTCCCCAATCAAACACAAAACCATCTCGCAACAAACAAATAAATAAAAAAAAATATATATATTAAGTATAAAATAGATTTTTTTTTTTCAAAAAAAATTTAGCCTCAGTTACGCAATGCTCTTGTCTAAAGTTTACCGAAATCTCGTGCCAAAAAGCTTGGGTGTTATAAACGACAAATTGATTAGTGCTTTACTTTCCCTAGGGCATTGTTTGAAAACCAACTGTTTCAAACAAAACCCTATCAGTTAGTATTTTTTATATTATTTGAAAAAATTATCTTTATTTCCCCTTCAGATTTGTTAGCTTCAACCGACCTAACCCAAGTGAACCCTAACCCCTCGGGGGGAGGGTCTTTCACTCGCTAAGATTTTTTTTTAATAATATAAAAAATTATCTTAAATTTATTTTCTAATTATTTTTTCCGGCATAGAAGGAGATGTAATTACGGCTCTGATTTTTTCTATTTCAATTTAATTAAGAAAACTTTTAATAAATGTGGCAACACTGTATAGTTTAGTTCCCTTCTTCTCTAGAAGGTTTGCTCTTAGTGAGGCATTCGTCTGTGTGAGCTCCGGGTGCATTCCTCCCTCTCACTCTCCTACACATCGCCGAAGCCACCATCGCTTGTGCCCCCATCTGGTCTATCGGTGAGTTTATAACTTTTTATTTACTAATACCCATCATCTCATCCAATTGAAAAAAAAATTTACATGTCAAATTGCGTGTAATCATCTTATTAAAAATATTTAATCTCCACTCATGTATCGAACCATTACTTAAACTGCATTGAGGTGAGTGGGGGGGGGGGGGGGGTCAAAATCCTTTCAACCCTTTTGATAAATTATATATAATTTTTTTTAACCTTGAGCCCCATTAGGCCGTCCTTGGCGGACTTGGTTTTAGTCCAATAGTGTCAACTTGACCATCAGGATTCCATAAATAGAATTTATTAGAAATTATACAAAATATTTTTTTCTAATATTTTAATATGATACAAATCACACGTTTAATTTTTAAAACTTATGTAGCTTCGCGTTAGTTTTTTAATTGGGCCCCCCACAGACCCATCTAGCCCTGGGTTTTTACCGGTATCGATAAAATTAATTAAATCCAACTTCTTTAATTTAAAAAAATTTTATTTGATTAATAATATTAATAATACATAATGAATTTTTTCTCTTTTCTAATAATTTTTATTTTTTATTTTTTTTTTTTTGGGAATTGAGTCGGGCATGAAACTCGTTATCCCAGCTCTCTGGTTTATGGAATTTTTCTGAGGCACAAAGAGACATGATAGATAATATCCTGAGGGGAGAATGTCACCCCGAGGCAATGCCTTCTGGGGAAAATTATCTGAAAGGAGGAAGAGGGCTGGTCAGGGTGGGAATATCTCCATTTATGTTTTTCTCTTTGAGTTAAAAGATAAATTGAAAAAAAATCTTAGAGATAGAAATTTAAAAAAAATTGGAAGGGATAAGCCATAAATAGTTTTTTTTATGTTCTCCTTTTGATGTCCAAGGACGTCAGGGTTATCTTGTTTTGTGGTTAGATAGAGCTACCGACTTTTTGTTTTGACCTTTCTTAACATCAAAAATGTTAGGGGAGATTCTTCTCTTCTAGAATTGAATTTTCATATTACATCAATGGCCTAGGAAAAAATATTTGGCCAAATCATAAAAATAAATAATACAATTATTTCCATTTATTATTTTTTTACTTTCTCCTATATTTAGTAAAGTAATCGATCTAAAATTCGAACTCGAGATTTTCTTAACATTTTGGACCCGTCTGTGAGTCCGAAAATATTATTTTTCGAATTATTTTTTATAGTATATCAGACAGGCAGGATCGTGAAGAGACTATCGCAGCCTTTGAAAGGGGATCTGAATTTGTAGAATAGTCAGATAAATTTTTTTTTGGATTTTAGGTTTTGATCATTTTTAGAATAAATTTATTTATTTTCATTTTCTCATCTCTTCTCCTTGTTATGATTTTTACCTGGTCTTTTTGTTTGAAATACTCTTTAGTTTTTGGGGGTAGCTTCCTTTGTTCGAGAGGTTAAAAATTTGGGGGTGTTAAATTTTATACCTCTCCCCTCTCTCAAATGCTTGAAACCCTCGGAACGCCACTCTTTAAATTCCAACTGCTTTTTGTTTTTTTTTTTTGTTTTTTTTTTATTATTAGGAGTTTTCAAAATAAACATAAATAATTCACTTAGAAAATTATTTCTCAAATTTTTCTTTGGCCTAAAATATTTATCTCTACTTAAATGAATAATAGATAATATTCTATTTATTCTTATATTAAAGAAAAATTCTAAAAACATATTTAATAAATAAATAAATACTGAGAAATATTAATAAGATAAAAATTCCCTTAAATAATTTCAAATGGTTGTCAAATTTTTTTATTGATGATTTTACTTGCAGGATAGGAAAGAATTTGAATTCATTAACAGAGAGAGGGGGTGGCGAAGTGGAGAGCACCGCCCTTGGAGAGTTCGTTTTATTTGGCAAAAACAAAATAAAGTATATATTTAAAAACATAGCTTAAGAAAAAAACTTTCCTATAACCTGATATCGGATTAATAAACAATATATTGT
>JAAAKE020009007.1:0-10956 GCA_010014785.2 Anisolabis maritima
AGGGTGCATTTGACCCAAATCAATCCTAACTATGTTAAATAAACCCTTGAAAAAATAATGGATTTCTTTTTCCCCAACCTTTTATATATATATTAAAAAAAAATTCAATCTTCAAATTTCACAGGCTCATTTCTCCATCAAATAATAATACCCTCGACTGGACACTCCTGGATCACTACTCCTATTTCTTCCAAGATCAATCACAGTCCTCACCAATAGAATCAGAATAAATCATACTCGCGCACATTCTCACCTTCCAAAGTTCAAGATAATTTCTTCTCCTTTGTTCCTGCTCTCCTGTTTCACTAGCCACTCCACATCACTTAATTGATGAAGGCTGGTTGGTTACGGCCGAGAGCAAACAAAGAAAATTTTTAACTCTTGCAGCATATGAGGCTATTTAAGTTCGATCCTTATTTTTATTTAAATTAATCGGTAACCAATATAATATAAATAATTTTTTGACACTCAGGACGGGAAGCGAACCTCTGACTATAGTACATGAGGAGAGACCTACCTCTAACCTTTGCACCAAAGGACAGGCCTAAAAACAATTAAATATTTGGGAAAAATCCAACAATTTTTAAATTAGTATATTAAAATGCATTTATCTTTTAATATAAATAGGTTTTATTTTTATATTTATCTGGAAATATTTACATTTAAAGGGAAAAAAAATATTTTTTACAATTTGTAGTTTTTATTGAACATATAATGCATCTAAGTAACAAAATTTAATTGAAAAATATATAAGAAAGAATAAATATGAAAATTTTCAAATATTTATCTTTTTATAGAAATATTTTTACCTGCAAAGGGATTTCCATTCTAAAAGAGAAAAGTTCTAAGATGATTCTTGGTTTGGCCATCTATAAAATGTAAGGAGCAGACTCTTAATTCTCACAATTCCTTAAGTGGTTTTCCTTTCATTAATTTCATAAATTAGTTTTTATAATTATACGACATAGCAATAGATTATTCATAATTAAAGATAGAAAAAATATATAAATGAATAATTAAGGTAAGGTGAATTTAAATGAATATTTCTAGGGTAATTTAATTGTAATAATAAAACTTTTTTAAAATATAGATTAATTTAAAATCATTTTACATTATAATTTTCAATAAGATTTAAAATTGAATTGCCGACGGCCCTGGACTATGCGAAAAGAAACAGTTTAAAGCAAGGCCGAGCGCTGTCGAATCTTGGATGGGTGGCCCCCAAGAAACAAGAGCGTTGAACGGTCAGCCGGAAAAACCGGTAATTTGCATATTTCAACATAATATATTTATAAAGACTTGATGGCCATAACAGCTGAAAAATAAATTAAAAAGAAAAAATTAACTTTATAGAATTTGATAAAATAAACTCATTTTTCTGAAATAAATTATATTTATCATGAAGGAAGCAGCACTTAATATTCTAGCCTGAAGAATAAAATATTAGAGACAAATAAAAAAAAATTGAATACATACATATATCGATACATAAATCTGATCTTATTGTACAAGCAATAATTGTATATATATATATATATATATATGTGTGTGTGTGTGTGTTTTTTGAGCTCGAAAATGGCACTAGGGGTTTTTTGAAATTCACGTATTAGGGAGGTTTTAGGCTGGAAAATCGATCCGTTGAGGTTTCATCTTCGGGAAAACTCATTTTGATTGGTTTTTTCTTAATTAAAGTAATTGATCAACAGGGGTGTCAATAAATATCCACAGGTGTCAAAATCATAACAGTGCAAGTGGTTGTTTTTCAAAACAAAACAAATGGTTCAAATGGCTTTGGAAACAGTAAACAGAGCAAAGCTTGGTCTCCTAGAATTTTTAATTAAACTAATTATTAATAGATAGAGTAGTTGAATAAAAATATAAATAATTAAACATCATATCTATATAAAAATATATCAAATAACAAAAAATAAATAATAATTAAAATTTATATTAATAAATACAAAATTTGTATCAAATTATAGAAAATAAATCAATAAACAAAGAAATTTAGATAAATAGGTTAAAGGTCGGTGTCCCAGGTACTATGAATTTTTTTTGTCTTTTCGGCATCTGAGGCTCTATAGACTCGAAAAGATGATTGATATATTCAGTACAATACTTTAATTCCAAATAATCCAGGCAAATTTATTTACCCCAATTAGTATCCAATTGGCTTAAATAAATATTCCTCGCTATGAATTTTATAATAAAGATATGATTCTATAATAAACCACTAGATGGCCATACAGTAGAGCCACCAAAGAAAAAGATGGGAAATTTTATTTCAAAATTATTAAAAAGTCTGGATTAACTGAAATTTTTCTATAGTTTGTAGGCTTTATTAAATAATTAATTTAATAATTTTTTGACTGTTGTAATTTTTTTCATATTTTATTATTTTCATTTTGATTGATAGACCATTTAAAGAAAATTTCTCTAGTCACTTATTTATTCTCCTTCTTTTTCGGCTTCTAGAAAGGAAATTTTCAAGATTTAAACATCTTTTAAATAAAAAATTCTTGATATTTGAACTTTACGCAAGTGGCGCGAACCAGGGGGGTTCAGCCATTCTAAATCAGAGCCGACTCTAACGCTCTTTAAAGGGAAGAATACATAGCCGCCATTTTGTGCCCAACGAACAATTATTTTTCTAGTATATTTTAATTATTATTCGTAGTAATTGTAACCACACTTATATTGTGCAAGTTTTTTGGGCTAATAAATACAATGGAGAAAGAAAAAGTAAGCTATAATAACTTTCTTAAAGATTAAAGTAGTCTTCATATTTCTATATTTTCCTTATTTTTACAGATTTCTGGACCAAATTTTCTATTCATGGATTTAGTCAAAATTTTAGTTGTGGATTTATAAAACTAATCCAAACTAAAAGTTTGGTCACTTGGTGACTTTGTCGAAACCATTAACACTTTTGGGCTTCTTGAAACAAATCCCTTTAGAACCTGGTTTTAATGCCAAAATTAAAAATCATTTCGAAAATATTTATAAAGTTTTTCCCATAAGAGATCAGGTGATTGTTTTACTATTTCATCTTTCAAATATTTTGTCTCACACAGCAAACATCAGTGGTTCGCTTCTCGTCCACAAATATTTATTTATATTATATTGGCTACCAGTTAATATAAATAAATAAGGAATGGCCTCAGATGCCGAAAAACAATATTAAAGCACCAACGCTTGCGTTGAAAACGGTTGAAACTAGGGGTTCACTCACTGGTAACTTTAGGCTAGAGGCTGTGTACTCAATCACAGTGCAACCAACAAAAAGGAACTTGTTAAACCACAATCAAAAAAATCTTTCTATCAATATATTTATCAAATTGAAATATACATTTGTTGAATTTAGAAATCTTTTAATTAAAAACGCTTTATGGGATTACTGATTGACGCTAGCTCTTTTTCATGAAAAATCCAAATTGACTTCATGAAAATTTTTAAAAACTATTTCTTTTTTGTTTTTAATGTGATTAATTTAATTGTTGTTAAATAATAAGTGGAATATAATAATAAAGGAAAATAGATTTAATGGATAAAGAAGAATGGCTTTGATTTAGTACACGAATTTGATGGCTATACCGAAGAGGGAATGCAGAGCTTAAAAAGGAACAGATCTCATGAGATTATCTCAAATAATATGTCCCTTGTAGTGATATGAATTTAATGAAAACAAAATGAATGACAAAAATTAATTTTTTTATTTCATAATTAAATCGTGCTGAATTTAAATTACTTAATATTTATTTTAGTTTATTTAAATTTCGTAAAGCCCTGTACCTTGGTGCAGAGCTAGAAGTCTTGCCTCAGCTACCAAAGGTCAGTGGTTCGCTTCTCATCATGAGCGACAAACATTTATTTACCAATTAATTTAAATAAATAAGGACGGAGCCTAAATGGCCTCAGATAAAGACTTAAAACCGAACTAATGACCTTTGGAACAAGAAGCAAAACCTGAGCTATAAGGGTTAGGGGCTTCGTAACAAACAATGGCATAAATAAAAATAAATATTGCATATTATAACGAATTTGGCTTTTTTAAAATTATTTTTTGGATTTGAAGACTTAGTTTTACACACCCTCGCCTTTGTGGTTTTATATTCTTTCCCTTCGCCAATAATTGATATTTTTTGGTCAGAAAAGAATATAAAATGCCCTTTCACTAATGAAATGCTCTCTTAGATAAAAGCACATTATTTAAAAAGGGCATCTACAAATCCTTTAATGACCTTTTAATATTTTAAAATTTTTTATTTTGATTTTATTAAATTTTGTACAAAACCAATGTTAAAACTAAGGATGGGCCAAAATTTGATGTCCTACCACTCGAAAAATAAAGAAAATCAACCAAAGATCAAAGCAAAACGTAAATAAAGTGCTGAAAATATTATAATCAACCTTTATATCCTCGCGACTGCGACCGAAACGTCTTTTCCATCCGCGCTCTAACATTCATTCATTGAATTATTTCCTTATAAGATTAAAGCAACTATTAATCATTTATTATTAAAAAAAAAAGCTAGAGATAACCTCAAATTAAAATACAATAATACTTATAATAGTTCAAATTTTTTCTTTTTCCCTTTGCAACTGTTCTAGAAAAAATACAGTGAAAAAGTGTAAACACGGATGCAAATACGTATATAAAACAATAAAAAAGATCAGGTGATAATCAGTAAGGTAATTATTTATTGGTTTATGATAAATTATGTTACAATGCATTAAATTAATTTAGTCTGATATATTCTAGAGTCCAATTTAAAAAAGATCATAATATTAAAAAAAAAGAGAAAAAAGTTAACAATGTATTGAAATTATGTTAAAATAATATTAGTATTAAATAAAAAAATCTTGATTAATGTCAATTCTTTATGTATTTCGAGACATGTCTATAATTCTTCCTTTTTATAGGCGCACACACAATCTTTAGGTTTTATTTTAAAAGTTGGCTTATTTCTATTATCCGTGCCTTTTAACCATTCTCTTAATTGATTTCCACATTGCTCCAAAATATACGGGTCTCTTCCATAGACAATTAAATATTTTTTCCCTAAAAAAAAAAAAGAATAAAAATTTTCTTTAAAGATATTTAAATCACTTATTAGAGAAACTCTCTAAGTCAATGAAGGAAAAACTCTTAAGAACTAACTGAGCCCAGTACTTGCACTGAATCTTCAACTGCTTAGCATATACCATGTCTTATGTAATATCTCTACTAAACGATGGTTCTTGTCAAAAAAATTGGATTCTTTAGAAAACTCGATTTCGCAAAAAAATGTGGTTTACCAGATTTCTTAAATAAACATTCATTTATTACTTATTTTATGGCAGAGAGAGAGGGGAAAGCAACTAAGTTTAGAGATCCGAGTTTGAATCTGTTAACAGAGAAACCCTAGAAGTCTTCGGAAAAATAATCCATATAGAATTTTTTTTTTTAAATTTCAACTTTTTGATTGATCTTTTTATTACACTGTTTCATTCATTCATAATTTCATTTTTATGTAATTTTTCACCAATTTTAATTTAAATAAATTTTATCGCTTAGGACGGGAAGTGAACTACCACTGACCCTTGGAACGTGAAGTCTATCTCTCCAATTTGACAGGAGCTTTTCACCAATTTATATTTTAAAATTTTGTATTCTTTGGGGTTTTTTTTAGTCTTCCGTATCTGAGGCCATTTAGACTCATTCCTGATTTATATTCATTAATAGCCAACTTTTCTAGTTCTATAATTTTTTATCCCCGTCAGTTTAAAAATCAACTTGACATACACTTTATTTTTTTAACTTTTCAAATATGATTTGGTCTCCACGAGGTTAAAAATCTTTAAACAGGAATTTCATAAATGAGAACTCTCTTTGAGAAGGAGGTAAACTCCTGTTGTTTTTTGCTAGTGAATTTTATAATTTATATATATTTTTTGTTTATATTCAGGGACGTCGGTTTTTGGGACCAAACACCGAGCGAGACCTCGCCATTTCGTTATGGACCTCCGATCCACAAAAAGGGAAAAGGCCAGATAAAATTTTGAGACGGAAATATATATAGAGAGAGACCCTTTTTCTAAACATCCAGTCGCCACTCAATTTATTATGGTATCATCTTTTTTTTTATTGGTTATGAAAGCAGAAGGTCCAACGGACCTATAAAGACCATCGCATGCAAGCAGGAAAAACAGAAGGAGAGAGTGAGGATTTTAAAAGGTGGATTTGAAAGATTGGAGATTGTAAGGAAGATAGTAGCAGAGAGGTTGTTCCAGTCATGGAGATAAAGGAAGACTGGAATTGACTAGTTCTACTAATCGCTAGTTTAATGGTATGTTGGAACGATGATTCCCTCGTACCCTCATAATTTTAACGTTACGTAATTACCTAAATGACCTGATCATAGTTCGTTGATGTGTACTATACTTTTTCTAAGTGATCCAGCATGACCATCAACTCAAACAAAGGGAGGTAAAACAATACGTCATTTTGAACTGAATTCATATCTGTCTTCAGTTAAACTCTACGAATAATACTCATAAGCATGTTGCGTTTTCGTTATTAAGCTTTTTATTAGATTGCAGAAATTTTCACTAGTAAATAAAAAAAAAATTACCTTGATTATCAAATAGTAATCCTGCTATATATTTATATTTGTTAAAATCAATTACTTTTAATACATATTCTGTAAGTAAAAAATTTTTAAAATTATTATATATTCTTTAAGAATGGTGAATAAAAATCTGGTTATGATAGCCAATTCAGATAAGGAGATGGGGAGTCAGCCAAGGATCCTCTGAACAAAGGAACTTGAAACGTTTCAGCTAAAACCCCTTCATCGGATCCTTTTTGATGCTAGTACATTTGAGTTAATTGACTAATAATGATGATGATGATCTAATTAAAGCCGAAAGGTTACAACATTTAAGAAACGCATTGCACAGAGGTTCATATGGCTGATTCCTTATCATTTTCATTAAGATTTAATTTATTAACTACGACCTTTGTTATTGTGGATAATCTTATAAACATATTTATTATCGCCAAGTCGATTGCCAGTTACGTCTTCATATATTGGCTCATGAGTTCCATTTCTGGAAAAAAAATAAAATAAAATAAAATAATGCTATAATAATAATTGTGTGGAATGGGGAGAGAGAGGAGAAGAAAAAATTTTCCCTAAATATAAATACAAAATATTACGGCCATACAAAAGCCTTCCATAGTATGCACAAGTCTAATTAAAGTGAGCAACCGTACTCCTTTGGGAAATTTTGTACTGTTTTGAACTGTATTCCTTTGAAAAACCGGACTCTAAAAGTACTCCTTTTGCATTCCTTTGTACTTCCGACGAACACCATAAAAAAGATAATGTTAATTCTTGAAAAATTTGAGCTAGTGTCTAATTTCCCGTCAAATTACCCTTGGATATCGTTAAAATTAAAGAGCTATTTGGGCGGAGGGGAGGGACACTTCCCCCACTCCTGCTAAACTAACCTAAATATGTAACTTTTTCAAGAATTTTATATCAGACTTCTCTGTTATAAAATATAAATAAACTTAATTTATTTCAAAATCGTATAAGAAGAAGGAAGTAAGATTTCGGCTCGAATTTCTTCCCTGTATGCGCATGTCTTTGCTAATGGAATTCTAATCGTACTGCTTTTCCATATAAAATAGTTGGTCATCATCCCACCAAAAATTCAGAAAGGATAGTTGACAAGTAATCCCTTTCGGGTCACTCGCTTACCTTCTATCCTCTCATCAAACAACTTCGAAAATTAATAATGATAAATAAATTATTATTTTATCCGTGAATCTTCTTCTTTGCAGATATATTATGAAAATAGATGGGATTGAAAGGAAGAGCAAACCAGCCCATCTCAAGGCAGGAAGAAATTCTAACCTTACCTTATGGTTGTATTTAATTCTTGTTTGTGATAATTCGCATACACTTATTCCTTCCCCTATAAAA
The DNA here is from genome assembly GCA_010014785.2 of Anisolabis maritima. Taxonomy (NCBI): domain Eukaryota; kingdom Metazoa; phylum Arthropoda; class Insecta; order Dermaptera; family Anisolabididae; genus Anisolabis; species Anisolabis maritima. The sequence continues at coordinate 7,974 of JAAAKE020009007.1, forward strand.
TAGCCTGCAATTATTTTATGAACCAATTTCGATAAAATTTGATATCTAAGTACGTTCAATTGGACATTTTTGCCTGATTCTTGTATGAATTTTTGTATTTTGCTTACTATGCTGAATAGCAGGAGGTATAGGATTCACTACTCATGGGCTCACAACTTGGGAATATATGGATAATGACCACGAAGTGCACGAGCTAAGGTTGGCATTTCTGCTCCTTTATACCAGCTTTCCCTTTAGACTATGGAACCCCTCGAAGGGACCATTATCAAATTTCGATGAAATTGGAATCGGGCCATCCATTTGGCAAAATAAAAAAAAAATAAATAAAAAGGTCCATTGATTATTATTACAATATATTATTTTTGAAAGACAAGAATAAAATTAAAAATTCTCAAAATTATTTTTATTTTGACTCAACTTTATTCCAACAAGTAATGAAAACATTAGTAAAATTAAATAAAATGACCAAGAATGTCAAATTGCGTTACTTATACGTATAATAAAAAAAAAAAATTAAAATTGAGGTTTACTCAACTGTCAGTTGTGAGCAAGACTTCACTTTGCTAGCACTGGACTTTTCTGAGAGTCTGTCCCTCCCCAATTTTTTTTTTTAATATATATGTCAAGTATTTTAAGATTCTTGGATATAATAATATATTTTAATAACATCTATATGATCTAAGGTTGATGTTGATTGAAATATCCTCTTTGTGTCTTGTTAAAAGATGGAATAAAAGTTAGCTCCAAACAAAAACAATTTTATGAGAATTTTTAATTTTATTCTTCTTATATATGATGTCCTTCTCCCCCTTATAAAAAACCTTAGCAACATCCCTGGAGAAAAAACATTTCCCCATTCAATCTGAATGTTACTTACTTGTAAATGATCACTTTATTAAAACTGACATAAGTTTGATTAATTGCTCTGCCCCAACACCTCAGACATTTAAGCGTGCTTGGAAATATCGAAATTTCCTCAGGTTGCCCCCAATAGAGGAGGTACCATCCGGCTGAGAGATCTTGAATGGGTATTGCAATGGATGATTGGTGTTCCGGTGGGATAACCTCTCCCGAAATCCCCACAAAAAGCGAACCCACAACAACCAATGCAAAATTCATTTTGCATTCATATTACATTCAGAGAACACTTATTTATATATATAGTACACCTCTACATTTTAATTAAATTGAGTGAAAAGTGAAAATAGAATGAATATGATATTAAAGTTATAAATAATTCTCTTCTATCTTGACTTCTATTAGAAAGCCAAACTCCCAATCATATGGCATTTTAACAATTATGAACATTGTTTGATAATTAGGAAGCCATAATTCGTTTATATCAAAAGTGCAACTATCAATAACTCTCTCTAATAAATTTATTTTAATAATCAAGTTTAATTTTAACAATTTTTTTATTTTGATTTCTATATAGAAGATTCCTTGATGACTCGATTTTCGATTGTCAGCCCTTTATAAAAATATATATATATATATATAATCGGTTAACTTGTTCCACTCAAAGTAGACTTGTATTATATACAGGGCCGACCCGTTCATTAGGCAAATCAGGCAATGGCCAAATTTTATGAACATCAGTAAAACGTAATTTTTTTTATTTTATTTTTATGCAGCTTTTAAATATTTGAGATTTATTTAAAATGATGATAATAATATTAATATAAAATTGTAACAATTTCTTTAAAAAAGGACGCTGAACTTGAAATTCGCCTAGGACGCCAAAAAACCCTAGGGTGTTTATATATTATATATTGAAGACTGACCATGTGTCCCGTTTGGTCGGGACCGTCCTGGTTTTTACATATAATTTGACCGTCCAGTTTTTTTTAATAAAAAAATTTTGTCTCGATTTTTATAAAATTTAATTTTATAAATTAAATTCTTAATTAAATTCGATATAGTGAATAATTTTAGAAAATATTAAAAAATCTCAATTGATTACTTCTCTTCTGAAAAATATTCTTAGCATATAAGCATCTCTACATCTAAATAAATAGCATTATATATATATATATGAGGAATTTCAGAAAACGTCAATAATATAAAATATTTCATGAAATAAACTTTTAATTTTAGTCATGGTAAATATTTTTAGGTGACAAATTCTCAGAAATACAATATTCTTAAGTAAAAATGAAAAAAATGAAAACGAATATTTTAGAGTTTATCTTATTTTTTTGGAACTCAAAGGATTTTCTTTCCAAATCCTCTGGCAAGTCTACAATATGTCATCTAAATGACAATAATTCCGAGCCACTTAAATAATTAATATTCTTTTTTTTTTTTAATTTAAATTTGAGAGTAAACTCTTCTCTCTTTTCATGACTATATTTATATATTATTATTTATTTATTTTTTAGTCTTTTTAGGCATCTGAGTCTATTTAGACTCTCTCCTTATTTATTTCTATTAATTAGTAGCCAAAATAATTAAATAAATATTTGTCTCAGGACGGGAAGTGAACTACTGACCTTTGGTACATAATGCAACCTCTACGCCAAAAGACAGGACAATTATATTATTTGATATTTATTCTCATTTCGACAGCTAAGGCTTTCGAGTTTTATAATTTAATATATATTAGAGAAATAAACTATTATCGATGGTACAGTCTTGTTTGTTCCTCAGGTCCTATCCGAGCTTCAGTTCTGCTTGACCTTGCCTTTTGACAGATTTTGGTGGCTATTCCTCTTCGCGTAGGCTAGAGCTATCGACATTAGTACTAATATGACAATTTCCAAATTTTTTTACTTAATTATTTAATTCTTATTTCGCAATCAATCGAATTAATTTAATTCATTCAGTAACTAGAAAACCTGATTTTTTTTGTTGGAAATAAAAAAATAAATTTTTAATTTAACAATATTTTTTTTAGATACAACTTTCTTAATTTTATTTTATTTTTCTATTTTATTTAGAAATTTTTCCTCTGCTTTCTCAAATTTAAATTTGAATGTATTTC
>JAAAKE020009029.1:0-10955 GCA_010014785.2 Anisolabis maritima
TAATATAAATTAAACCTATTTTAAAATTAATATAAATTATATTTTTCTAAAAAGTGAAAAAAAAAATAGTTTAAAAAGGAAATGAATGAAAATGACCTTTAATCTCAAGACGACATTTTAATCAAAGTGATTATTTTTAGTTGCACAATTTTATTTATTTTATTTTTATTTTAAAAATATTTATGTAATTAATGTCCCTTATCTTATAATATCTTATAAGATCCCGAGAAGATGATGGGTTTCCAAAATTTAATGTCAAGTAAACTTGAGAATTTTCGGTCTTAGGATCATTTAACATTTTTTTAAATTGATATAACTTTGAAAGAATAAATCTTTTAAAGCTAGATGCACACCGAGGTTGATCAGGTATTATTGCAAATCCGTCTTTCTTATATTTCTAATGACTAATGCAAACTAGGATGGATCTGGAGAAAGGAGGAAAGAGCAGCCATCTAATTGACAATTAAAACTCTCAGGTTTGAGATGGTTCGGCTTTATGTCATTATTAAAATAACTCCGAATATTCTCAGACTCGAGAGTTTTAATATCGTAGAGGCTTCTCACCTGGCTGCCTGCTTCTTCCTCTAGTGTTAAAAACAAGACCCACCTTATTACTTTAAAAGTCCCGTTACTGAAATCCCCCCCTCCCGTGGCCGAGAGGTTAAATATAGTGACAGTATTCATAACCTTACCCTTAAGCCAAGGGGCGTAGGTCCTAGACAGTCCGAAGAAAATTTATTTAAATCAATTGGATACCAATTGATGTAAATAAATATGCCTGAATAGGTATATCGTAATATACATATTATGTTTCGTCTATATGTTTATATCTGATGCCTCAGATCCCGAAGAGACAAAAAACTTTACTGAAATGGAAAATAATAGACGTCTCTATCTATTTTGTTATTGGCTTTTTCTGTTCCGATGTCTATCATAAGAATCTCTGTGTTATTAAGGTTCCACAAGATATATATTCATATATGAATGAATAGAAATGCTGGAACAAAGTTCGTATTTATTTGTAAACGCCTTCAAAATATGATATAATTGAACTCAAAACAAATATTTTGAATAATAATTATGCAATATATGCAAATATAGTATAGAAGATAACAGACAGGAAGCCACCCCTCTCTCAACTAGGTCCCTGTATAGATAAGAATAGTTTGATATACTAAGGTACCAAAAGCTTTTTTAATTATTCTTAATATATATATTAGCCTATCTTTTTTAACGAAAATGCAGAACCATCGAGTAGGCCAGAGCTAATGAATGGCTAGGGTCTAATGAAAAGGAGTTAAACAACGAACCCTTCTATGATAAATGATAATATTATCATTTATCATAATTAAAAGAAAATGTATTTAATTTCATCTTTTAGAAATAAATTTTCTAAAATTTAATAATAATACCTTAAATGTGAGCTTAGAATTATCTGAAGAAGAATCGGCTTGTTTATTCAATTCATTTAATTCATAATCAATGTCAAAATTCTCTCCCCTGACGCGAATGAGGGCCTCTTTAGCGCCCACTTTATTTCTCTTCCGAATTAGGAATGTTGGAGATTCAGGCTGGAAGTACATCATGATAATGAATACTGCAGTCACTGGAAAGATTTTTATTATTATTAGTCATACTAAAAAATTATATTTATAATATAATCTTAAAAATATATATATTTTTTTTTAGTTTATTACTATTATATTATTTTAGTCTTTTCGGCATCTGAGGCCATATAGTCTTTAAATGATATAGAATATATTTTTACGATACATTTAATCCAGGCATATTTATATAAATCAATTGGAATCCAATTGATTTAAATAAATTTTCATTGGACTGCCTTGGATCCGAACCCACACCCCTTGGCTTTTAAGATTATCAATATTGACACTGTCAGTATCTTTAACCTCTCAGCCACGGAGGGGGGGAGACATATTATAAGGGACATATAAGGCCGATATACTCTCAGTTTTACTGTACTGCTCTAAGTAATCGGATAAAAAATTGAAATAAACCTGCATAAACTATACTGTTCATACAGTTTATCACTTAGACATGACATCGCACGTGATAAACAGCGCAGGAAAACTAAGATTGTTTGGGCCGATTTACAATGATTATGAAGAAAATTTACGCAAATGGATAAAATCATTTTTGCATTATAAATTTAGACGATAGTTACCAACTAATGAAAGGCACGCTAAGGAGACATATCCACAAAACGTCGAAAGAATATACGTATATAAAATTCCAATGGTAATAAAAAGTTGAAAATAACTTCCGAGAGTTCCTCGGATTGCATCTTGCGCTATTTCAGAGATATACATTGGAATAACGACGCAAAATCCTCCCACTCCAAAACCAGTCAAAATCCTGGCAAGTAGTAATGGCCAAGCCATTGTTGAAAGTCTATAAAATAAACTGCAAAGGGAATTCTTTAAAATTTCAACTTAAAAACAATAAGATTAAAGTGAACATCTTACATAATGATGGCCCAGCTTAATAAGACTGGTCCAGACAGCATCAGCATAGTTTTTCGTCTTCCAAATCTTTGTGCAAGATATCCAGATGGAAAAGATCCTATAAGAGCTCCAATAGCCATTATCGAACCGATACCAGCTTTTTCACTTTCTGTAAGTCCCTCTAAATATTTGAGTGAAGGAGAGGTCCAAGCAAGAACAGTTCCAGCAGACATTGCGCCAAAACATGCTGGAAAATAAAAGTATCTTAATGTTCCTAACTCTTGCACTAAAAACCATTTGAAAACTAATTTATTCTAAGGAAACTCGATTTATAAATTATAAAAACAATTATTTTATTAAGCTACTTAATCTTATTAAATTCTCTATCAAAAAGTTTGTAAAATAAATAATTACTTTGCAATTTCATATTTTTAATTTTTTTATACTAATTTATAGCTAATAAATACCTGAAATTGCGGCAAAATACTGAGGAAAGCGTTTGGCAGGTTTTGTTTTTTTTTCTTCTTTAGGCGAATCTAACATGGCAACTGCCGACGGATTAACCTCTTTCTCCTCCTCCATCTTTTATCATCTGGAATCATCAAAGAAACTGATTAAATGAAAATAAAATGAAAGAGTAACTTTGCTATTTATTCGCAAGGTAACTTTATTTAAAACATAATCTTCAAGTAGAGATATCTCCACCATATTTGTCATCCAGGTAGGAAGAAAGAAAAAATATTTTTTTAAGTGTTTTTCAACATATGACCGTCCATATCTATTTCAATTAATTGATAGCTAATATAACTGTTCCAGTCAGGGAAGGTCATCTGGATAAAGGAAGAATGGAATTAACTAGTTCTAATAGTCGCGAGTTTAACGACATGGGAATGTTGGGACGATGACTCCCAACAACACTCACTCTCGCTTAGTTCAATTCTTCCTGGTTGCATGAGACTGGACCTTATAGGTCCGTTGCTTCCATATCCAAAAAAAAACGTCGCTTTTGGAGGAATTTTATGGAATGGATTTTATTTCGGAAGAATATTGACTATGTGATACATGTATATGAGATATCCGAAATAGGTTCAAGGTTTAATAAAAAAGCTGATATTATATTCATGAGAAATTTGTTTTCATTTACATGAAAACTTATTATTGACTTATTTTATTAAAATGTTGCCTCCTGGTTAGTGTTGCCTGACGCACTTGTCTTATCGCCTCACATTTCTGCTTTTAAAATAAATAAATAAATAAACTACGACCTTCTTGAGATTCGATTGATTCAAAAAACTCGAAATAGAATAGCTGGAAAAGCAGTATGTTTAAAAATATAATATTCTTAAATAAATTTTTTATGCTTTTATAAGATATATAAGGCTTTAATTATATAATATTTTTCAGGCTTTATGAATTTAAGAGATATATTAGAAAATCAAATTATTTTTTAATCCAAATCTTTAGGATCACATTTCCTGATTCATTTACATTACATGGAAAATGGACTCTAGACAGACAGGATATGACGACTTGCTTGATAAATAGATTGCTGCTAGGCTTGAATGAACCTCCTAACCATCGATAATATTGAACTTCTTGTCCCGCCCGGGGTTATCTTTAGAACAAAGTTCATTTAAGAGGAAATTATATAGAGAACTTATGTTTATAAATATTATTACCACTAAAAAAACTATGTCTTAAATCAAAGTTGAATAGAATGAATTTCTTATATTTTTTAGCAAATGACTCTTTTAGTGAATTCTAACACTCTTGCTAATACTCCGGCTACCTTTATTAAAAAGTTTCGAGTCGTAAGCGACATAGATACCGTTTTTTTTATGAGATATTTTGCAAACATACAGCCAGAATCCCGGGAACCCAAAACGTGTATTTCCTTTAAGAGAAAGTGATTATTTTTTTTTTATTAAAAAAAATTTCACTTGGAAAGAAAGAAACAGAAGTTTTTATCTTATATATTATTATTATATATTATATTTGATTTGTAGGCTTAATTTTGGATTTATAAGCAAAAAACTAACAAAGTCCGAAAATTTCCTTTTCAAGATGGAGGCCGTATCTCATCTTGGAGGTGGGGGGGTAGATTCAGTATTTTAAATAAAATTAAAATAATAAAAAATTAATTAAAAATATGGATAAAATAAAGTTGGGAACTCATTACTCCCGTCCTCCCGCAAAAAAAATACAAAGCAATCTTTTTTATGAAAAAATTTCAATTTAGAAGATTATTCTCTAATAAAGGAATATGAAAGCAGACTGCAGCAAAAAAAGAGAAGTCCTTGCCTGCAAAAACCAAAAGGAGACGTTTCGGATAAAATTTATTCGTTCATCCTCGGTCGCTTAATAGCTTCTTGTGATCAGTTGTCATGATGTAACAATGTATCTATACATATATTTTATTTCTTATATAGTTAGTCTCGTGACATGCAAGTATACTATAATAATAATTATTATTAGATTATTTTAGTATACTTGCAGGTCACTCCTTTTTCTTCTTGTGGTCAGGGCCAAAGTTGTTATGATATAACAATATATGTATGCCACAAGAAGTCAATAAGCGACTGAGGAAGGACGAATAAAATTTTGTCTGAAACGTCTCCTTTAGGCTTGGCATGCAAGGGTTTCTCTTTTTTTTTGTTGCAGTCTGCCTTCCTATCCATTTATCGGCCTCCAACAGCAACTGACTTCTATGTGATCAAGGGTGTTTGTTCTCTTACTGATCCATTTGTTTAAATAAATATATAAAGTTAAAATTATTTGTAGGCAGTAGAGTGGAGTTCATTTGGAGGGGTAGGGGGAAAGGAAACTTATTTATAAAAACCAACGAGATATTAATAGATTTTTAAAGATTAAAAAATAATATTACTTTGTAATCCTTTGAAAGGATAAATTTTTTACAAATTTGGAAAAAAAATTGCAAATATTCACTAACCTCCAAATGCAGAATAAAATTCACTAAATAATTTCTATTTCTATTAGTAAATTATTCAATTTTTTAAAGTCATTTTTGACATTTGAGGCCATTTAAACTCAGCCAATATTTTTATATTAATAAATTAATGAGGTCAATATAAATGAAATAAATTTTACTGGAGGGAAGATTGGGGATTGAGACAGGGAAGGGAGGGTGACCGGAAATGGGTCAGAGAACCCGAAACAGGCGATAGGGAATGGTGTGTCATCAGTGCACGATACACCAGGGGTAACCAACCGGGGAATGATTTTTTTGTTAGGATTGAGGGTTTTTAAGCCTTTAATTTAAGGCTTTTCTCTCCAAAAAAAATAAATTTTATCGCCTAAGACGGAAAGTGAATCACTGATTGTTGGAATATGAGGAATATGAGTGAAGTGAGATCTCTACCTCTGCTCCAAGAGACAATTAATTTTGTTAGTTAAAAAATTAACAAAAAAATATGCATTTGCTTTACTTAGAGAGCAGGATTTTTTGAAACACAAAATATTTTTTATAAAAAATATCTTTGAATTGTTTTAACCATTTTTAGCCTTGACTGGCAAATTAAAATATTTATTTTCGATAAAAGAATCAAATCATAATTAATCAATTCTTGGTAGGCATTCAGAAAGCCTTCATAAGCCAATCACGCCTAGCCTTATCTCAATGTAAATGGGAGATCACGTTTCTTTAAAGAGGAATATGAGTTGTGATCAAATGGAGATTAATCAGTTGTTTCAAGGTAATCAAGATTGATAACAGAATATTTTTTGATTACGGAATTGATTTATTCTGATTTAAAATCTGATTTGTTAAATTATTTTAAAAATTTAAAAAAAAAATCGTAATGAAAATTGTATTAGTGATTATTAGAAATGTTTATATTTAAAATGAACTTTAAAAGAATTGTGAAATATTTCTGATGAAATTTTTAATTAATTAAAACAATGAACGAGAGGAGGAGACGTTATCTCAATAACGACGACATTAATAAATAAATAAATAAATAAATAAATGGTTATTTAATAAAATCTAAACTATAGTTTTTATCCGAGCGGGATGTTATTAGGGACTGCATGTGATTTATGATAACCGAAAGTATCCCTTTAGTCTGTTTCCCCTCCTAGACAAGGACTAAGCTCCAACTTTACACAGGTCAAGGATTGCAAATTCGCGGCTTTTTTTGGCTTTCTTGGCCTCTATATTAAATTTTGTACTTGTGTCATTCGTTTTGATTCTTATTTAGGCAGTCTAAGTAAATTATATATATATTAAAGCTTTGGTGGCATCGGAGGCTATTTAGACTCCGTTCTTATTTATTACCTTGTGTGTATAAATCAATTATCAATATTATAAAAATTAATTTAATTTAAAATCATACAACTTTCTCTTACTTAATATATGGAAAACTGAGTGATATCCTGACACCAGATTTTTTGCATCCGGCCGTTCTTAATAAACAGCCAATTTAATCAATATCTTTAGAATAGTTTAAGAGAAAATCACAAAAAACCTAAAAACGTACGGGGGGGTAAATGGTTTTGGTGCGCACATTTCAAAGAACATCTAATAAGTAAATTATTTATGAATTTTAATCAAAATCGTTAGAACGAATTTTGGGAAATTTGAAAAAAAAAACTAAAAAAGTACAAGAATAAAATACTAGTACATACACAGAGAGAGAGAGAGAGACAAAAAAAGACCATTTTTTTAGACTTAAGAGACCTCAAATCGTGTATTTTCCTTGAATTCTCAACGGATTTTTTGTGATCGTAATACTTTCTTACTTAATATTACATATATAGATAAGAGAAAGTAAAAAATAAATAAAAATTCCAAATTTCAAAGTGCTTTGAAATACTAGTGGGGGAGCACCTTTGAAATGAATCATTAAAAAAGATCAATGTCCCACTTAGAACAACGATTTCTAGTTATCTTAAATAATTATTGCTTTGTTATTTATTTGTCTTTTCCACTTTCATGGCCAGTAGACTAATATATATAATATATTATTTTTTTAATTATAAATATTAATTTATCAGTCTCTACTAGCAGTCGATTGACACTCTTATTTCTTGGGGCCACCCATCCAAGGTTCAGCGGTGAATGCCCTTACTGGCTTGACTATTCCTCTTCCCCTAGGCCAAATAATTGCTTTACAAATTATATTTAGGAATTCATAACTTTTACTTTTTATCTATTTTTTTCTTAAATATATTTTAGGCGATCTTGTATAATTTTACCAAAACGATACCCAATGATAATAATATTTTTTCACTAAAATCGTTATTTTGTTTTAAAAGAAAACCATTTTACACAGAGTGGAGAAGAAATAGAACAATTTTTATTGTTGATTATTTAATATTTTAATATAAATACAAATAAATTAGCCCCTATCTCAAAGAGCAGGGGTAAAGCTTTGTTTCTTGATTTGGGAATTAGTGGATTGCTTCTTTGATTTATAAAATTTATTTAAATTATAATATCTACTAAATAAATATGGAATGAGTTGATGTCAAAAGGACTAAAAAAATCCTTAAAATCTTTTAAGAAATTTTGTAACTACTCGGCTGGGCGCAAGAAGATGCGCGAATATAAATTATGCAATAGAAGAAAGTGACCAAAACCACATTTCGCTTCAAGAAAGCGCAGCACGTGTTTGAGTTTTGTCTTAATTTCTTTTTCCATGTTTCCAAATATTATAAAATAGGTATAAATTAAAAACATGTCTCCTGAATTAATGGTTATAACTTTTTAGATCGCTTTGGTTTTAATTGTAGATGAAAAATTTAATTTAAAAAATGTGTATTTTATTTAAAATATTTCTAATAAAAATAAAAATATTATTTTTTCTGAATGTGAAAATAAAAGAGTTATAATTGAAAAAAAAAAATTAACTTACGAATAGTATTGTATATCAGTCCAAAACACCAACTGATTGAGTTTACTTTACGAGAGATAGGACTCTAAAGTGATTCTCTGAACCAATGTGAACCCATAATTCTGCTTATCGCTCTCCAAGTAGTTAATATTGCTATAGAGATGATAACGAAGAGAATCGACGGGGGGAGAATAGGAAAAAATACGACAAGTGGAGAAATCTATAGAATTTATTTAAGATTATACCAATTTATTATTAATTATTTCAAATTATTATCAAGTATTTAAAGCGAATTTTGAAATAAATGGAATGGAAAAACTCCCAAATACTACAAATAATTATCTCTTGAGATATATGACCATGGGCAGACTTTCAATTTAACAATTGAAAAGCCCTGTCCCTTGGTGCAGAGCTAGAAGTCTGGCTTCACGTACCAAAGGTCAGTGGTCGTTTCCCATCCTGATTGACAAAATTTTATATATATTATAATGGCTACCAATTAATATAAATAAATAAGGACGGAGTCTAAATGCCCACCGATGCCGAAAAAGACTAAAAAAATCAAGTCACGAAAATTTAAATTTTACCGTGCTTTTTCATTTTCTTAAGTTAAAAGTTTTCTGAAGTGTCAAATTCAAATTTTCCTTAGGAATTAAAAAAAATGTAGAGTGAAATTTTGCTCAGATTGAGATTTTTCTGCCAATGTTGTTGGTCAATGCATCTACTAAACCCCAACTGCGATTTAAATGGAAGGTAGATTTATTTTTTATTGTTAAAGACAATCATATATATCATATATGATGATATTCCAGGGTATCTTTATGTATATAGCTAAATAGCCTAATAACCGAATTTGGAATAAATTTAGAAAAAAAAAAAAACAGAGTCCAATCAAACTGAACCGAAATGAGTCAAACAGAACTTCATCTATTAGAGTCAATGGCATCACGAAACTAAGATGGGGAAACCGTAACACGTATATTTAATAGATAGAGAACTACTCCACTCCAGACGCAGGCAATTTTTTTCAAATTGCCCAAAATGCTATTTTCTACAGATTTTAATCCCATTCTTTTATATTTTTTGGATAGATTTTGGATCGAGACCCGGAGGTATAAAAAATTTAATGTGACCAGCTCGCACTTTGCAGAACATTGTTATATGCATATGAGAAAGGGATAGAAATAATTTATAAATAGTGAGAAGTGTCTAGAAAGGAAGGCATTGCAACGATAGATAGAAAAGAGAGGTAAATGGAGATACGTATATAAATATAAACATAAATATAAATATATTGTGTAGTAAGAATAAGAAGGGCAACAATAGAATTCGAAATTAAATAAATAAATACCCTCTCTGGCCGAGAGGTTAAAGATGATGTCAGTATTAATAACCTTCAGAGTTCGGATCTCAGGCAGCCCGATGAAAATTTATTTACATCAATTGGATACCAATTAGTGTAAATAAATATGTCTGGATAATCTGTATCGTTATATTGTGTATCATTTAAAAAGTCTATATGGCCTCAGATACCGAAAAGACTTTTAAAAAAATAAAAATAAATAAATAATTTATGATTAAGTATGAGTGGATAAGAATAATTATGAAAAAGAATATATACATATATATATACAAATATAATGATTTAGCTACTCAGTTCATACAAGATAGAGAGTTGTGTGAGAAAGCAAAGTCTTAGAGAAGAGAGTGAGGATTCTGAATTCAGGGTGAGGTTATTCCCAAGTAAAAGTATTTTTGATCGACAGACCATTGAGTTTGATATTAGGTGTATATTTATTTTGTGTCATGATTTCAGTATTAGAGAAGCTAATGTCAGTCCAAATTTTGAACAGGCAGATGAAAGCCTATCTATCAATGTCTGAAAGCCCTTTGCAGAGTGAGCCAGTATAGTTGGATCATCCGCGAAGAGGAGTTCCCTCTTCGCATTGTCCTTGTCGTTAGTCGAGCTAGGTTGAAAAGATCTCCATCCCTCCTTGTTCGAAGGAGTACACCTTCATACAGAAGAAAGTACAAGAAGCACAAATATAGGTGCAGTCAAAACAATCAAACAATTATATCTTAAAAAGTAAAATCTTCATTTAGAAGAAAAGTTAATTATTAGATAAATTTTATTTTAAAAATTCAAAAATTGAACTTATCGGCTTGAATATAAAGAAATAGAGGTCGTAAGATAGACAAAGAGAAATAAAGAAAGGATATAAGATAGAAGGGAAAGATAAACCTATGATTTAAAAATTTGAAAAATGATTTAGAAGACATTCCAGCAGGCCTATATTCTTTTGCTTTGGAAATAATTTCTCCACCTATAATACATAAAATTGTGATATGAATTTTAAGCTTATAAAAGGGAGAACGAAAGGCAACCCGCATTGCAAATTTGTATTGATGTTAAACGATCTAATAGGAGGAAAATAAAAAATTGAGAAAAAATAGAATAACTGGAGAACTCAGGTTCGTATTAATGTGCTATTCGTAACAAAATAAATTAAACAAATAATTTCTACGATATATTTTTTAGTTTTAAGAAATAATTAGGAGAGTTATATAAAATCCAAAAGTAATTAATTAATTCATTTAATATGTAAAAATAATTAAATTTTGTTATTATTTTAGTTTT